>OX596013.1:17377915-17480590 GCA_951394025.1 Heteromyza rotundicornis
ATAAAAATCCTTAACCTACTAATAAAACAAAAACACGAAAAGTTAGAAGTCAACACAACAGAATTGGAAGATACAATAACACATATACGACAGCACATACAAAACGACGACTATATATTATTTTTGAACTGCGAAAAAACAATTTACGAAAGTCTAAAAAGAAAAACAACGGATGCACAAATCAAAAAATTCAAAGAACTCCAGAAAAACGAATATAAGAAGATCGACTTGCAATACAACAAAGAATGGTTCGTGAATAAGACGAACATAGAAATACCAACAAATATTCAAAAGCTACTGTCATTAGGACCTAAGTTCGCGCTGCCGACGGAAAAACAACAATTCCCATTATTCAAATGCATTGCAGACGGAGAAGACATCATACACACGAACACGGATAAAGAGAAACAAGAAATCGCGAGATCAAAATTAGTAACAACAATTGACAACTACTTAAATAAAAGAAGATTAACTACGAGAGAGAAAGACATACTTAACACAGTGGAAAAAACAAAAAAATTTCTTAACAAAAACAAAAATCTTTTAATATTAAACGCAGATAAAGGCAACACCACAGTAGTAATGGAAAAATTAGATTACGACAAAAAAATGAACGAGATATTACAAGACATGTGCACATACAAACGATTAAAGAATGACCCTACCACCAGATTACAAACACGGAACAACGTTTTAGTCGAAAAACTTTTCAAATTAAATATAATTCCAATAAATGAAAAATACAAATTATTAACCAACACGGCTACTGCCCCAAGAATTTACGGACTACCCAAAATACACAAAGAAGGAACACCACTAAGACCAATATGCTCGTCAATAAATTCACCATCATACGGACTATGTAAATTCATCATAAACATTTTAAAACACTTGACAAAAGACTCAGAATACAATGTGAAGGACGCGGTCGAGTTTAAAACAAGGGTTAACAACACACATATACATGATGATGAAACATTAATATCATTCGACGTTGTTTCTTTGTTTCCGAGCATTCCGGTAAACACAGCCATGGACATTATAAGGAAGAAGTGGGACAAAATAACAAATTATACCGACATACCGAAGGAATTATTTTTCGACATATTAACTTTTTGCATCAAGGAAAACCGATATTTTAAACATAGAGACAAAATTTACGAACAACTCAAAGGAATGCCAATGGGATCACCAGCGTCACCGGTTATCGCAGACATAGTGATGGAAGAACTATTGGACACGACGATGGGTAACTTGGACCAAAAACCGAGAGGAGTTACAAAATATGTGGACGATTTATTTTGCATCATAAAGAAGAACAAAGTGAATGACACGCTAAAAACATTAAACAATTTCCATAGACAAATACAATTCACACAAGAAATGGAAAAAGACAAAAAATTACCATATTTAGACACAATGATAACAAAGACGCAAAACACAATTAAAATAGACTGGTACCAAAAACCGTCAGCATCAGGACGAATTATTAATTTCCATTCGAACCACCCAAAACATGTGATCATGAATACGGCTCAGAATTTTGCTAGAATTGTGCTAAAAATAAGCGATGCACAATATCATGAAGATAACATTAAAAAGATACAAAAAATATTACAAAAAAATAGCTTTTCTCACAAAACCACGATGGACATAATCAAAAACGCGATCAAGAAACTAGATGAGGGAAACTCTGAAAAAACTGCAAAAATTTACAAAGCAATGTCACACGTTCCAGGTTTTTCCAATAGAATCGTCTACTCAGACATATACGACAAAAATAAATTTAACATAGCTCTAAAAACCAACAACACATTAAATCAATTATATTCAAATACAAAAACAAAATTAGACAAATTAGACAAAGCTAATGTAATTTATAAAATACCATGCAATGGAGACGGATCCAGCATATGTAAAAAAATATATGTTGGAACGACAAAATCTAAATTCCGGACAAGATTAGCCGCACACAAATCTGACTACAAAACAAGAAAAGGAACAATGGACAACAAAACGGCATTAGCAGCTCACTGTGTGTTTACTGGACACTCACCGAATTTGGAGAATGCGCGAATATTACAACAAGAAACAAATTACAGAAAACGATACACAATAGAAATGTTACATATTATAAACACTCCGACGGAAAAACGAATTAATTACAAAACGGACACAGAAAAATGCGCGCATATTTACAGACACATAATTAGAAAACATAATAAGAAAACATAGACAGAACATATATTTAGTATTAGCTTGACAATCACAACAAGTGGACTGACATTGGATACTCGTAAGATATTTTGGAAATTGTTAGTTAGTTAAATTGTTTTCGGTGTTTTAATGTTGTTATTATTGTTTATTGTTATAATTTTTAGATTTTTCCTGAAGACGGACACCAAAGGGGTCCGAAATATCGAAAATAAATTACAAAAATTTTTTTAAATAACATAAAAAGAGTTTTTTTTTAAAAATTTTGTGGAAACATGACCTAGAGCCCGAACAAGTAACAAAAAAAATCATCATATACAATTAAGGTCGAAAAAATAAAATATCTTACATTTATTATTTTTTGCAGATCACAATTATCTCGTGGCTCATTATTGAATAGATGTATCTCGCATGAACAGATCTCGGCACCTTTGTTGTATCTTGATTGTATTTTGTAACACAAGTACGTATCCATATTCATCAGCGTACAAGATTGAAGAAGTTGGGCAGTCATTGGAAAATATTGGTCCCTGTGTGTATTGACTGCGATGATCTCGTTACAAGGTTTGACCGAAACCATACTATTGTTCACTACTGTAGGTATCGGGAACATCTTGTACAACTCGAAACGCTCTTCGTTGCATAGCGGTATTGTTACTCGAAATACTATATGGTTTTCAGTTACTCCTCCTTGGATCGTCATGATCTGATACAAATGTAAAGAGTCAGCTGGTAGTCGGAGAAGTGGTGGTAGGTGATTGCGTATTCTTACCAACTCTTCTTGCAATTGCTGTGGTGATAGCACACTTGGACTGATCTTGCCATGATGAGTGTCAGCGAGAACGTCCAATATTGAGATAAACCTTTCAAATATTGCGTGTTGAGAAGTTTCGCCATGGATTCTGTTTATTATTTCTGTAATCTGGTTGTCAAGGTGATTGAATTTGGTTTGAATTGACAATTGATCGCCTTTGATAATGTTGATGGTCGAATCAATTGCTGACGTTTGATTTTTCAGTAACTGTTGAAGGTAGCTTTCGTTCTCCTTGACCATGTCGATCGTATCTGATAGTTGGTCAGCGTATTTTGAGTCAAGGATTCCCAATAACGAATTGGCTATGTTTCCCACCAAGTCTATTGCTCCTCTTTTTTCCCGCTTGGCTGTTAGAAAACTATTGTCCAGCTTCAGTTGATCTCTCACATGTTCAAGGTGGGTTACCACATTCGTGCAAGTACTTTTTTGATTTATTTCTAGGCACAAATGTCGTAGAGCCGCTGTGCCATTGGAAAATGCTGATAGTTCATTCCAATATGGGCCTAATTCGTAGTAGATAATCAACTTCCATTCTGAGCGAGATATTAATGCTGAACCGATGCCTTCGAAATGTATACCAGGTTCAGGTTTGAATTCGAGGTTTTCAATATTTTTTGCCATTATAATTGGCAATGCCAGCATGAGCACTAGGAGTCCGGTAGTTAAGTTGAACGATGAGGTTTTCCGCCTTTTGTCTTCCTCATGTTCATTGACTGGTAATGGTGCCAGTCTATGAATTGCCCTTCGTGAGACGTTTTTTGCTGTACGAACGTCGGCAACTCTGACATGACCATCCGCACCTCGAATTACATTAATTACTCGTCCCAATGGCCACTTTAATGGAGGCAGATTGTCTTCCTTTATTAGAACCATTGTTCCTTGACATTTTGTGATTCTTCCTTCCATTTGTAGCGGTGCTGTAAGGTATTCAAATATTCCATGGACCATCTCCTCCAAAATTCCGTTCTGAGCTGCATCACAAGCTTTCACCTCGTGGGGAGTTTAATGTTCGGTTGTTGCGCATGACTATCTATTGAAGATGTTAATGGCTCACCGATGAGGAAGTGACTAGGTGTGAGCACTTGGAGGTCATTTGGGTCAGACGACATGGGCGTGAGAGGTCTGGAGTTTAAAATGCCTTCTGCTTCGGCAAGAACTGTCCCCATTTCTTCGTAAGTAAGATTAGCTGATGCCAAAGATTTTTGTAGCAATCCCTTTGCTGACTTTACTGCCGCTTCCCATAACCCACCAAAGTGTGGTGCTCGTGGTGGAATAAACGCGAATTCGATGTCCCTTTTGCTGCATTCGTTGACAATTTTCTCTGTTGCATGGTCATCGTGAATTATGTGGTGAATTTCCTTCAAATGGTTCTTCGCTCCCACAAATTGGTGGCATTGTCGCAGTATAGGGTCTTGCAATGTCCACGGCGAGCTATGAAACGTTTAAGAGCTCCTATGAAGGCTTCAGTTGTCAGATCACTTACTAGCTCCATGTGCACGGCCTTGGTGGCAAAACAGCAAAATACGGCTACATATGCTTTCATCGGTTGTTTTCCTCGGATTTTGAAATGTGTCCACACAGGGCCAAAGAAGTCCACTCCCGAGATGACAAACGGTCTGGCTGGTTGTACCCTTGTTTCTGGTAAATTACCCATCACTTGGTTTAGCAACTTTGGTCGCGCTCGGAAGCATTGAACGCAATTTTGAGTGACGGAGCGAGCCAAGGTTTTTATTTTGATTGGCCAAAATCTTTGTCTCACGATCGCTGTGAGTGTTTGAGGACCAGCATGCAGGTGCTCCCTATGCAAATCAGTCATTAGCAGTTTTGTCCATGGATGGACGTACGGCATCAACATTTGGTGTTTTGCATCAAAACTAAGGCTGGAAGCTTCTAAGCGACCCCCAACCCTTAAAATGCCTTGGGCATCTATGAATGGCGATAGATTGCTGATGGGGCTTCCATTGTTCACACTTGAATGACGCTTCAAATGTTTAATGTCATCAGCAAAGGCATCCTGTTGTAAATATTTGACAATGTGTATCAATGACTCCTCTACTTCTGCTGCAGTTGGTGCAGTTGCGACGTGAGAAGCATCGCGTTTCAAGTGTTTCACGCCGCGAATCACATATGTTATTATTCTTTGGAGCCGTCGAAATGAATTTTTGTGGTTTATATTTTCAAATATGTCTTTGGATTGGCGGTTTTCAACAGATACAGATGTAGATGATGCAGCTGCAGTTGTCTGCTGCATCACTTCTAAGATACATTGGTCACTAGGAGGTTGGAGTGGCCCATTTGTCGCAGTTTTGTGTAGGCATGTAGGTTGCAATGCTGTAGTTGACGTTTTCTGTTGCCTAACTTCCAAAAGGCATTGGTCACGAGGAGGTTGGAGTGGCCAACTTGTCACAGCTTTGTATAGGTATCTCGGACCGAATAGCCAAAACATATTGTCCACTAGCTTGGCTGGTTGTAAACCTTTTGATATGAGGTCGGCTGGATTGTCTTGAGATGGTACATGGCGCCATTGTTGTGGAGTAGTCACCTGCTGAATTGCGGATATCCGATTGGCAATGAAGGTGTGATAATTCGATGACTTCGCGTGGATCCATCCCAACACTGCCGTGGAGTCGGTCCAAAAATATGTGGTCACTCCTTTGTATATCGCACTATCGTTGAGCTTCAGCATCAGGTCTACTGCGAGTTTTGCAGCGCATAACTCTAATCTTGGCAACGTTATTTGCTTTGTGGGGGCAACACGTGATTTTGCACAAAGAAACCGAATTATCACGATATCGTGAGCTTGCGTCGTCCTCATGTAAGCCACGGCTCCGTAAGCGTGCTCTGATGCATCGGCAAAAATATGGACTTGTGGATTGTTGGGCTTGGTGTGGCCAAAGACATGTCGAGGTACGCTGATATTTTGTAACAGTAGTAAGTCTTTCTTGAAGGCCAGCCAGGTGTTGTGCAATGGAGATGGGAGTTCCGTATCCCAGTCGATTTTTAGTTTCCATAGTTCTTGCAGAAATATTTTCGCAGTAGTCGTGAATGGAGCGATGAAACCAAGGGGATCAAAAATTCTGGATATATCGGCTAACGCTGTACGTTTGGTGATCTTCCCAGTACTTATTTCTCCAATTTTGATTTTAAAATCGTCGTTCGAGGGATTCCATGTCAATCCCATTGTCTTGATGGTGTCGTTGTGCGTCTCCCCGATTTCCACTTTGACTTCGCGATCAGCTAGTGGGATGTCTTCAAGTAACTTTGGGTGGTTCGCGCACCACTTTCTCAACTTGAAACCTGCAGACTGTAACATGAAGCGTAGTTGTTGCTGCATTTCACGTGCAGTGAGTAGATGATCAGATCCACTCAGCACGTCGTCGACATAAAAATTTGATTTCACAATATCCGCCGCGAATTTATATTTGTCGGCTTGACCCTCAGCCAACGCTTGAAGTGTGCGTATAGCCAAGTAGGGTGCAGATGTTGTGCCATATGTTATTGTTGTAAGCTTGTAGCACTTCATGGGATGTGATGGGTCTTCTCGCCACCAAATGAGCTGTAACCTTTGATCGTCTTTATCTAACTTTACTTGTCGGTACATTTTTTCAATATCTGCTGTAAAGACAAATCGAGGGAGACGAAAACGAATTAAAATGGTAACGACATCTTCTTGGATGGTGGGTCCTGTGGCCAGAAGATTGTTCAACGATACGTTGGTTGAAGTTTTAGCGGAAGCATCGAAAACAACTCTTAGTTTTGTTGTGGAGCTGTCTGGCTTGAACACTGCATGATGTGGCAGAAAATAATTTGGCCCCTTCACATTTGTGGCATCGATCTCTTCCATGTGACCAAGCTGCACGTACTCACGCATGAAGGCTGTGTATAGGGATTTAAATTCAGGATTTTTGGTCATTTTCCTTTCGATAGCCATAAAGCGCTGCAGAGCTATATCCCTTGACTCTCCAAGTTGATCCGGACTGAGTTGAAATGGCAATTTTACTATGAATCGCCCGGTGCTGTCTCAATGAACATTTTGCAGAAAATGTTCTTCACAACGACGTTCGGCAGATGTGAAGTTGTTTTTGCGTGTGTCACATGCTTCAAGTAGCCAAAATTTTTCGAGTGTTGTATTAAGGGAATCATCCTCAGTGGAAATTCCGCAGGTGATAGCTGCATTGGGAATGTCTTGATTGTTGTATTCACCCCCAGCTATCCAGCCGAACCGTGTATTCTGTAATATCGGCTGTCCAACTCCAATTGTTAGTTGGCCAGTGCCTAACGATGAATAGAAGATCCCGGCTCCGAGAAGAAGATCGATTTCCTTGGACTCGTGGAACTTCGGGTCGGCTAAGTGGATACCATCAGGGATGTTCCAATTATTGATGTTGATAGTTTTTGATGGTTGTCTTGAAACAATTTTTGGCAAAACGTGAGCTTCAAGTCGGCTCGTGAAATCGGTCACATTTGAATGGAGTTGCAGATTAACTCTTTCGGCGGTACGGCTTTTTACCTGGCCGATGCCCTCGACTCCATTGAGGCATGGAACCCTTTGTAGTCCTAATTTGTTCACAAATCGTTTTGTGATGAAGTTAGTTTCTCCAACAGCTGGAAGTGACACTGGAACATCATTGGCTCTTGATGGGGCATCGGGTGATGTCGCTGCTACCTTGATGAACTGTTTGTTTGCATTGCTTGTTAATGGTGCATCGTGTGACGTCACTGCTACCTTGACGAATGGTTTGCTTGCATTGCTTATTGATGGTCGGCTTTCTTTGTTGGCATGTTCCTTTTCTCCCAAATGCAATAATGTGTTATGTTTTTTGTTGCACTTGGTGCAGCCTCGGGACGGACAATCCTTTGAGGTGTGACTGCCTTTGAGACAATTGAAGCATATTTTTTGCATTTTAGCCCAGTTTAGTCGATCTTGCGCCGACACCTTCAGGAACTCCTTGCAAAAGTATAGGGGGTGATTTTTACCGGTACAATAACTGCAGGTTGCAGATGCTGCTACCGCTGTTGCTACCCTATATGTATTTGTTGTGGCCTTTGGAGTGTTTGTCCGTTCTCGACCACCGAGGACCTCCAGGGATTGGAAACGATTTTCAATGAAGTCCAATAAGCTCTTCATTGATTGTAGCTCTTTGGGATTCTTCAATGACTGTTCATAAAGAATGTGGCTCTGCCTATCTAGTTTTTTGATTAACAAATGCAGCAGTAGTGGATCCCAAGATTCCGTCGATATTTCAAGATTCTCCAATGCCAACAGACTTTCACGAATGACGTCGTGTGAGCCTTTTAGAGCAGTTGAAGAAGTTGACTCAGCTGACATTTTTGGATGTCCTGTCTTTCTATCAACGTTGATGCCAGCAATCTTCTATTTTGGTATCTGTCCTGCAGCAGCTTCCAAGCCGTCTCGTAGTTCTCTTTGGTTAGAGCTAGATGCTTTATCACTCGCTCAGCTTCACCGGTCAAATTGGCCTTCAAATACCACAGCTTTTGTACTGCTGCTATTGGCGATTTGTGCACCATTTCGCTGAAGATGTCGAAAAACTGGTTCCACTGCAGATAGTCACCATTGAACATCGGAATAGTTATTTGTGGCAACCGGAACGATGGTGGTGCAGCTGGCGGTGGAGCTTCTTTAGAGTGGCCTTCTCGGGAGTGGACTTCTTCTGCCAGAGTATGCAACTCGATCATCTTGTGGTGGACCTGTTGTTCCATGTCAAGGTATGCATTGAAATCATATCCTTCATCTTCTGGTGATGAAGCCTCCTCCCATAATCTGTAGTTCGTGTTCTCAACTTCGCTCCATAGTCGCTGCAGTCTTGCAATATTTCCCTCGAAATATTGCCGTGATTGATCCTTTCCGCTTTCGATACCGGCTAACAGGCGTTTCATGGATGCCATTAATGCTTGTTGCTTGCGCAGCACTGACGCCACTCCATAGTGTACGGTTTTTTCAGAATGAGCCCCTTCCTTTTGCTCTACACTGCCATCATCCTTAGCCCTGGGCGCAACGGCAGGCTTTATATTAAATGCCTTAATGCACTCTTGAATGTCCTCCATGACTTTGTTATATGTTTCGCCCAGTGACGCATGAATATCCTTTTTGAAGTACTGGTGATCTGTGGGTGTGGCTGGATCTCTGCGAATTTGGTTGTCAGCTCTTTGAAATATTGTCCACAACTCTTGTAGTTCTGTTGCCTTCCTGTTAAGGTACTCTACAGTTTTTCTATCTTTAGGCGTCTTTTTATAGTTGCTGATGATCCTCTGTATGTTGGTGGCATTTTCATCCTGCTGATTTATTAGGTCGTCCAGATTACTCATAATGTATTGGTTTGATTCGACTGGGTGTTATTGGGGTTATCTAGCTGCGTGCTGTCACGGGAGAACCTTGCTTAGCTGATTTGTTTACTCGCTGGAGATTAGTAGGCTCACACAGGTGTGCTTTTGCCTTTGAGTCCTTTGTGTGCGCCACAAAGGTACTTTGGAATTTGGATTTAAGGACGAACAGTCGCAACAGCGGTACATAAACCGAGTTGCGTTGCTGTATCCTTTTGCGTTACCAAACTGGTGCTTTACACCAAATTCATACTGGTGCTTCTCACCAAATTTTGTGGTATTTTAAATTACAGACAAACAGTCGCAACAGCGGTACATAAACCGAGTTGTGTTTGGTTGCTGCGTCCTTTGTCGGGGTCACCAAAATGTATAACTCGGTGCTTGAACCGAGATATACTATACTTGAACTGGGTTCCAACAAACACAAATTGAATAACTAGGTGCTTAAACCTAGATATTCTTTCCCTTGAAATTATGTATTCAACGTGGAAGTGGTTGTTGTCCAATTGAATTGGATTTGCCGTTAATCGGCCCTTTTATTGATTTTCATTTTAATATTTACATAAATTTTGATTTTAATATATCCACAAAATGTGCACATATGCCAACAATACAGACTGCAGCATAAGCATTTAGCGACACATTGCAGTAGCGTGAAATGTGATCGCCACAGTGCAATGCTCTGTGACTTTAGCCAAGGCTAAAAGTGTTGTTGTCATAAGCGCGCATTTTCGCAAATATTTTGTATGAACTTTCTGTAATAATTGCAGAAAGCGACGAATCTACGTACATCATCAGCATTCTTGGGTACAGGATACGAGTGTATCGCCTTATGTTTATTTGGATCGGTTTTTACACCCTCACTAGTAATCTGGTGACCAAGGTAAATGACTTCTGGTTGTACTTCAGGTTGTATTTACTCAGTCTGTCAAAAACCATTACCAAATTATTATTGTGATGTTGCAAACTACACCCAAAAATGATGATATCATCAACGTACAAAAATGCGCCTGAGCTCAAACCACTTAATGCAATAGTTAACATGCGTTGAAAGCTATTGGAAGATATTTTCAACCCAAATGGTAATCTTTTAAATTGGAAATGCCCCCTCGACGCTGAAAACGCCGTCAGCGGTCTTGATTCTTCATCTAGACCAATCTGATGAAAGGAACTAGTCATGTCCAAAGTAGAAAAATACTTCGCTCTACCTAATTGGTCCAAAACATCTTCCAACCTTTTCAACGGAAATTTATCGTTAATTAGTTTCATATTTAACTGTCTGTAATCAACAACTAGCCTCCATTTCTTCTCACCATCCTCACTCTTTTTTGGTACTATTAACAGTGGTGAATTGTACGCACTAACACATGGCTCTATCAAATCCTCGTCAATTAATTTTTTTACTTGTTTGTCAATTTCCTCATTCTGTGAATGCGGTAGTCTATAATTTTTAATATATACAGGAGTATCATCATCCAACCTCAAATTCTGAGTATAAAAATTATTAACAGACAAATTTTCACCCTCAAGATGGAATACGTATTGATAATTTCTAACAATCGTTTCTAATTCTTTTGCACATCCAAGTCTTCTAATTTTAACTCTGGCAATAATTTTTTAAAACGTCCTTCATCATGGGTTCCCTTAACTTTTTCGTTATATCTCAAAATTTTATATTCACTCAAACATTATGTTTTAGGTAAAATTTCCTTCAGTGTAACTTCTTTATCATTTATATTAATTACTTTTATATGACAGACGCCCTTACCTGGTGCTATAGAAGTTGCCAAAACCACCCCTCTGCCAATTCGTGGTTCAGAATAACACTATCCTCCTCCACATGCAACTTTATTGGCACAATCATTTCAGACCGAGGTGGAATTATATAGCAATGTTGTGTAGGAATTTCAATAGCCACTGAGACTATATATTCATTTCTATTGTAACTATCATTTTGATTCCTATTTTGATTGTTATAATTTCTGTAGTTGTTGCCTCTTAAATTGTTATTATTTCTGAAAGTATTATTATTATTATAATTTCTAAAATTGTTATAGTTTCTGTAACCATTGTTATTGTTCCCTAAATTGTTGTTATTATTGAAATGGTTGTTGTTATTATAATTCCTAAAATTGTTATTGTTTCTGTAACCATTGTTATTGTTCCTAAAATTGTTGTTATTATTGAAATTGTTGTTGTTCCTATTCAACATCAAGACCTGCTAAGTTTGCCTGCTCTGCTCTAACTCCAATGATAAGTTTATAGCCTTAATTAAAGAATCTGGTTTAAGTTTGCCTGCTCTGCTCTAACTCCAATGATAAGTTTATAGCCTTAATTAAAGAATCTGGTTGTGCCGCAAAAATTGTTTGTTTATAATTTTCGTCCAAACCATTTTTAAAAACAGATAGTGCATACTCATCATTTGAACTCACTATCGTTAATCGCTGCGCTTCCGTTGCGTTCACCCCTATATTCCTTATCTGCAATTCATTTAAGTCATTGATTAGTCCCAACAACTTATCCTTAAAGTTAGTAATTGATAATCTTCTTTGTGTCAAGCCAGACAAAGAAGTGTGTAACTGCTGTATAGTCACAATTTTCTTATACGCTTCCGACAGCTTTTTCTTAAGCGTTTCAAAATCTTTTGGTACCGATACCGCGCCCAAGGTTGTCCTAACAGATGCACTGCATTTCACGTAGTAAACGAAATCTATAAGTTGTTCTCTTGCTTCAGTTGACAAAGTGCTATTCATGATTTCAACAATTTTCAAAAATGCCTCAAGCTCTTTCTTGTACCATCAACCAAAGGGATCGCCTTTATGGCAGTTTCCATATTAAATGCAGACATTTTCGAATATATACTTGATGTACCTTTATCTAAAACTTCTAATTGTGCCGTTAGTAGCTGTCTAGTTAGTCGGAGGGTACTATGAAATTCTATTCTAATTTCTTTATGGCTGTCTGTATCTTCTAATTGGTTTTCCAAAATTTTAAAGTCTTTGTCCAAATTTTCTATTTCTCTTCCTGATATGTATTTTATCTAAATAATTTAAATAAAATACAATAAAAAACTAGAGAGTGGACTATCTTCGGCTATACCGAAGTTGAAATACCCCCACACAGTAGGAAGAAGTACCTCGAACATATAAAAATGTGGTCTCCAGACCCTATTTTGAGCTAATTATAGGTGGTTTTGGAGCCCGGACCATGTCCAAAATCCATTTCTAAAAATTTCCAATTAAATCCACAAAAAAAAAAAAAATTGGTCTCAAGACCCCATTTAGACCCTTATATATGTGGCTTCGGAACCTCGGACCATGTCAAAAATACGTTTCTAAACATTTCCAATCGAATACAACAATAAAAAATTTTTACCTTTTTTTTCGGTGTATGGGAGCCACGCCCAGTTTTTGTCGGATTTGGCTGATTCTCGAACTTGATCTCAGTATTCACGAGAAAAACATGTACCCAAAGTTTCAAGTCGATATCTCCCAAACTGCGACCGCTATCTTGCGGACGGACAGACGGACAGACGGACAGACAGACGGACATCGCGAAATCGACTCAGGAGGTGATACTGATCAAGAATATATATACTTTTCCATACCGGACACGCCTCCTTATGGGCGTTACAAACGTTGTGACAAAGTGAGTATACCCTGCCACAGTGAGTGTGGGGGTATAAAAATAATTTAAAGTAATTTAAATTTTCCATTAGGATTTATTTGAGATTTTTATATATTAGTAACATAAGGTCTGCTTACATTGTGCTTATGCACGTAATTTTTAAAATACTTATTAATTTTATAAGCGACTATTAAAAAAATAATTATTATAATCAGCGTTATCGCGTACTCCGGGATTGCTGTTGCTGTCATCGTCTCTGAATTGTTGTTATTTATTACAGTCTCCTGAAGCTGCGGCTTGCTTTGTTGCTTTCCCATTCTGCTTCCTTTTGTCTTTTGTTTGCTTGGTTGTTGTCTATTGCTATGGATGAATGGCGCACAAATTGGTGTCCGCAAATATATTGATTAAATAGGCCTCTGAAATTTCATGAAGTGTGCCAATGGTGGACTTTCGGAAGCGAAGGATTGGAGAAGGCATAATATTTGGGCGATGACGACGAGTTTTATCATGCAACCGGTGCAGATTTGAACGATAGTTGTCGAATTTATCAAATTAAAAGTTATGCTTAGCAGACTCAAGTTGTATGCGATCATTGTCGATACTCGAAATCAGTTCCTTGGAGGAAATGTATTTGGTTACATTAAATTCTGCCTGTATTTATTCTCATAGCGCAATTTGAATTTCGGTTTGTCAAAAGAACAATTCCAAGGTTGGAAACTGGCAGGATCGCCATATAATATTTTTCAGGTATATATTTTATAGTCTCGTTGGCCCTACTCTAATATTTGGATGTTTGAAGCGGTCCTCCGCTGTAGTTTATACTTGGCGAGGTCGCCGCAATTAGTGAAAGAGTGTTTTCAGTTTGAAAGCCAAAAATAATCTCTGCTTTATTTCTGAATCGCCATGGCTTTTATACCCTGGCGACCCTTTCAATTTCTTTTCAATTTTCTTTCAATTACATTCAATTTCTAAAAAAATATGCTTACATCTACAATTCTATAATACAAAAATCATTTCTACATTCTGATCAATATTTTATTACCCCTGCCAGAAGGCCGATCGCATTTATTGCCAAAGCCAGGATTCAAATTTCATTCTGCCTCGCGCCGACAGAAATGCAAACGAAGGGAAAAGTAGCAAAAGCAAACAAACGTTGGTTTACGTACTATTATGCTGCGCTCCTATTCAGACCAGCAGCGTATGCTAGTAATGCAGTTTCAAGTGTTCGCTGCTAGCAGTACTTTTTCGTTTGTATACTCTTGTGGGCTGTTGCGCTACACTGTAGTATGTAGAGCCCGACCGATAAGCATTTTCAGGCCGAAGCCGATGCCGAAGGTCAATTGGCAGCCTATTACTTCGGCCGACGCCGAAGGCCTATACCGAAGCCGAAGCCGATACTTTAATAAAAACCCTTTAAAAACTTTTTTTTTTTAAGGAACTAAAATTTGATTTAAACAAATAATAAAAGTAACCAAAAGAATTCACAAACAAATTTGGGCCTCCTAGGTCAAAACTAACAGGAGCCTCGGATTATCCCATATATCCCGTGTAAGTAAAATTGGATTTTTTTAAAATTAATTTTTAAAATTTGGAGTAAAGCATAAAATAATGGGAATTTAGTAGAAATGGTAGAGAATTCTTCAAAGAATAAATCCTACTAAGTAGCCGTTTTTAAGGACTCCCCAAATGCGTCAGGTGATGGGCAAAGGATGTTCTAGTTGATGGTAAAAACCACCTGTGATGCTTTGAACTTTAAATGTAAAATTTTACCAAAATTGGTCCCGGATTTCAGCACCAGAACTGCTTGTCATATATGTTGGCGCAGCAATTTGGGCTACATTTCTAAAAGCTAGAATCTTTCCGTGAGTCTCCTACTCCTATATTTGAAATTTCATACAGTTTACCAGGACTCCTTTTAATATAGACATCAGGGCAAGTAGTAAGCTTCTAAATCTATATTTAAAATTCAGTAATCCACCCAGAAAATGTCCACGGATGTACTTTGTGGCAGCTGTAACCCCGTGCCACGCAATTTGAGGCGAGATCCACTCAATATTTTACATTCAAGTCTCAAGAAAATCAGTAAGACCGTTTAGATGTGATGTGGGCTAGAAAATCGTATCGTAAAAAATTAGTTTTGGTTTTCAGTGTCGCAAAATAAAGAAAAAAAAGTTGAGAAACTTCGGCCAAAACTTCGGTCATTTGGAAAAACCGAAGCCGAAGCCGAAGCCGAATGTGTTTTTTCGGCCGATAACGGCCGAAGCCGATGTCGAAGCCGATTAATCGGTCGGGCTCTAGTAGTATGTATATGCATTAGAGCCCTACCGATAAGCATTTTCAGGCCGAAGCCGAAGCCGATGCCGAAGGTCAATTGGCAGCCTATTACTTCGGCCGACGCCGAAGGCCTATACCGAAGCCGATACTTAAAAAAAATCAAACCATTTAAAACTTGTTTTTTGTGTATTTTCATTTAAATTTGAGTGTATAAATACACATTTAGTTTTTTAAGGAATAAAAATTTTATTTAAACAAATAATAAAAGTAACCAAAAGAATTCACGAACACAATTGGGCCTCGTAGGTCAAAACTAACAGGAGATTTTTTAAAAATCATTTTTAAAAATTTGGAGTAAAGCATAAAATAATGGGAATTCAGTAGAAATGGTAGAGAATTCTTCAAATAATAAATCCATCTAAGAAGCTGTTTTTTAATGACTCCCCAAATCCGTCAGGTGATGGGCAAAGGATGTTCTAGTTGATGGTAAATACAACCTGTGAAGCTTTGAACTTTAAATGTAAAATTTTACCAAAATCGGTTCCGGATTTGAGCACCAGAACTACTTTTCATATATGTTGGCGCAGCAATTTGGGCTGCATTTCTAAAAGTTAGAATTCTTCCGTGAGCCTCCTACCCTTACATTTGAAATTTCATTCAGTTTACCAGGACTCCTTTTAACATAGACATCAGGGCGAGTTTTAACCTTTCAAATCTATATTTAAAATTCAGTAATCCACCCAGAAAATGTCCAAGGATTCGATGATTACTAAGTTAAATTTTAATCATATGTTTTGTTTTGTGGGCCTCTTATGTCCCATTGGAAATTCCAATGGTTTTCGGTGTCGCAAAAATAAGAAAAACTAGAGAGTGGACCATCTTCGGCTATACCGAAGCTGAAATACCCCCACACTGTAGGAAGAAGTACCTCGAACATAAAAAAATGTGGTCTCAATACCCTATTTTGAGCCAATTATAGGTGGTTTTGGAGCCCGGACCATGTCCAAAATATATTTCTAAAAATTTCCAATCAAATCCACCAAAAAAAAAATTGGTCCCAAGACCCCATTTAGACCCTTATATATGTGGCTTCGGAACCTCGGACCATGTCAAAAATACGTTTCTAAACATTTCCAATCGAATACAACAATAAAAAATGTTTACATTTTTTTTCGGTGTATGGGAGCTACGCCCAGTTTTTATCCGATTTGGCTGATTCTCGAACTTGTACCCAAAGTTTCAAGTCGATATCTCCAAAACTGCGACCGCTATCGTGCGGACGGACAGACAGACGGACATCGCTAAATCGACTCAGGAGGTGATGCTGATCAAGAATATATATACTTTTCCATAGCGGACACGCCTCCTTATGGGCGTTACAAACGTTGTGACAAAGTTAGTATACCCTGCCACAGTGAGTGTGGGGGTATAAATATAATATGCGGTAATATATAGTATTACTTCTTGTTGATCCAATAGTACACAGAAAAAAAAAAGATGGGTTAATCTAACCGAAAAACGTTGTAAAAAAACAATTTTTTATTTTATATGGAAAGCACAAACAACAACTACAATTTTTGTGGTTAATCTAAAAATTGTTAAATGATTTTTAACTACAAAAACAGGTTAGCTAATCGAAAAAAATTGTAAAACTCAAATTTTAACCAAAAAATTTGTAAAGCAAACAAATCTAGTTGTTCCTTAAAAATTTTTGTTTGTTCGCCAACCAAAAAAATTGTAAAGACCCAATTGCGGTTCGCAACTCAGCTGAGTTTGGTTGCTTGCGATGTATGAGCACATGCTCATACATGCTCAGCGGCGTGCTTTCGTGTCTGTCATACTACAACAGCAACGATTTTTGTTTTGTCATTCGAGTATACGATCAGTGCGTTCAGTATGGTCAAAGGGTGAAGTGCATAAAAGGGTAAGCAAATGTAATATTATATTGAGAATGGTTTTTATTATATATTTTTACATTTATTTATTCTTTTGATTTTACAGATTTTTGTTTATCTCTTTTTTCATTTTTAGCATTTTAGATTTCAATTTTGTAATATTAAATTTTCTTTCTATTTTTCTTTTTTTCTATTTTTCTTTTTTACAGATTTTTATTTTTAAAATTTTATATTTTCAGACAATACATGCGACATTAATAGTCGTGTTTTGGTTGCAAATAAATAAATAAAAAAGCGTCAAGTTTCGACAAGATTGCAACCAAAACACTACTAATGAATGCATTCATTGCTCATATGCGCACAATTTTTTATTGTACGCGAACAATTTTTCATTGTACGCTAACAATTTTTCATTGTACGCTAACAATTTTTCATTGTACGCTAACAATTTTTCATTGTACGCTAACAATTTTTCATTGTACGCGAACAACTTTGAGTTGGTTCCATTTACCACGTTTTTTGGTTGCTGCATTTTTAACCGTCTTTTTTGGTTAGATTTACCTACTTTTTTTTTGTGTGTAAAAGTAATAAAAAACTAGAGAGTGGACTATCTTCGGCTATACCGAAGCTGAAATACTCCCACACAGTAGGAAGAAGTAACTCGAACATAAAAAAATGTGGTCTCAAGACCCTATTTTGAGCCAATTATAGGTGGTTTTGGAGCCCGGACCATGTCCAAAATCCATTTCTGAAAATTTCCAATCAAATCCACCAAAAAAAAAAATTGATCTCAAGACCCCATATATATATGTGGCTTCGGAACCTCGGACCATGTCGAAAATACGTTTCTAAACATTTCCAATCGAAAACAACAATAAAAAAGACTTGAAAAATTTTTATCTTTTTTTCCGGTGTATGGGAGCCACGCCCAGTTTTTATCCGATTTGGCTGATTCTCGAACTTGATCTCAGTATTCACGAGAAAAACTTGTACCCAAAGTTTCAAGTCGATATCTCCAAAACTGCGTCCGCTATCGTGCGGACGGACATCGCTAAATCGATTCAAGAGGTGATGCTGATCAAGAATATATATACTTTTCCATACCGGACACGCCTCCTTATGGGCGTTACACACGTTGTGACAAAGATAGTATACCCTGCCACAGTGAGTGTGGGGGTATAATTATGTAATCGATTACTTGTAATCGTACTTTAAAAAATTTTTAATCAATTACTTGTAATCGTACTCAAAAAATTACGATTACGATACAAAACTCTCAACGAAAGTAGAACTTCAAAAACTCAAAGAAATACAAAATCGCTAAATTTAACATCATTCCGGGATTTAAGAAATAAATAAACGACTACACACTAGCAAAACACAAACCAAAATCTACCGCCCATCATTACGCATCGTCTCCTGCACCAATACCAATCACACGCGATCCTGGTCTCCAATTAGCATCCGTCCATCGATATATTCCGTCATCCGAGTCAACGAGGAGCTGCAACGCCTATCCACGACTACAACAACACCGCTGTTCGCCCAAAACCCTAAAAATCTGTAACTTTTACTTATATATATTGTTCTTAAATAAAATTTCTGTTTGAATTTAACGAAATCTCTGCGAAATAATAAATTTTTCTGTGTACGAAGCCCTGGACATCCGACGAGTCCTTACCTCAGCATAAGCAACGTTACACCACGTAAAGGAGCAGGAAACGGCAGGTCACCACTTTACTGGTGGAACAGTAAAATCGCCACGTTGAGATCAGAATGCCACAAGCTCAGAAGAAGACATCAAAGGTCAAGCGATCATGCTCAACTACAAGAAGAGTTCAAGTCAAAAAGGAAAGAACTAAGGAAGGCGATATCCAGTAGTAAAAGCAGTGCCTGCACTAAACTGAGAGACGACGTGGAAAAAAATCCGTGGGGCGGAGCCTTCAGAATCGTCTTCTTTTGACTGCTCATCTGCACAACTGAATCGTTTCCGAGGGGTTCCCCACTTTAAATCAGAGCTGTGCGGTATTGATTACAAACAATTTTGAGTACGATTACTTTTTGAGTACGATTGCAGTAATGGTACTAAAATTTTTTTGAGTATCGTAATAGTAATTTTTTGAGTACGATTACAAGTAATTGATTACAAAATTTTTAAAGTACGATTACAAGTAATCGATTACATAATTATACCCCCACACTCACTGTGGCAGGGTATACTAACTTTGTCACAACGTTTGTAACGCCCATAAGGAGGCGTGTCCGCTATGGAAAAGTATATATATTCTTGATCAGCATCACATCCTGAGTCGATTTAGCGATGTCCGTATGTCTATCCGTCCGTCTGTCCGTCCGCACGATAGCGGTAGCAGTTTTGGAGATATCGACTTGAAACTTTGGGTACAAGTTTTTCTCGTGAATACTGAGATCAAGTTCGAGAATCAGCCAAATCGGATAAAAACTGGGCGTAGCTCCCATACACCGAAAACGACGTGAAAGACCCTAGCTCCAAAATCCCAACAACTGTCGTTCGTTACAAAACAAAGATGACGACGTAGCTCTACTATTGTCGTTTCGTCACAAGATACTTGTCAATCGAATATCTGTTTTTTGTTTATGTATTTCTGCAGTCGGCATTGCTAGAAAGATCTGAATGAGAAAATTTTTTGAACACCTTTAAAAATTTCAAACTAAGTCTACGAAAAATCTAGGAACAACAATTTAAAATGCACTTTCCCTAAACAATTCTTCCGCCTAAAATTCTTCCTAGAGAACCAAAAATCTATCAATGGCAACGTTCGTCCTTTTCTGCCAAAGTGTCTTATGACGTTAAGCTACATGCTACAGCAAACAGCTTCATGGCGGTATCTTGTAATTCTGTATTTCTTGTTTGAAACAATTCCGCTGTTCGAACCATTACCACAATTTGTATCGTGCAATCAAGTGCGGACACCTGCGACTTATTGACATCGTGACAATGACTTAGGCTTGCCACACTTGGAGAATCCCAAAAACGGAGATTTAGAGACAAGATAATAATAATAAATTGATGCTTCATATTTTTACAGAGGCTTACAGCTTATTTCGTGCACCCTAAAGGTGTATATATTTATGGTCAATTCTCTTACAGCACCTAGTTGGAAAGGTATTGATTCGACCTTCCCAATGATACCAAATATTATATACACATTTACACAGAAAAAACTTTACCGTTGTTAATAAGTTGGTTAAACCGAAAAAAATTTTTAAAATAAATCTTTAAAATTCGACATAAAATAGTTCAAATAATCGAAAAATTTATTTATATTGTAAGTTTTTTACCACAATTTTTGATTAGATGTGAATTTTTCACAAATTTACTGAACAATTCACTACTTAACCGTGGAAAAAATTGTGGAATAAATTTACCATCTCTCATCGGTGAAACGTACAACATTGAAGGGTTGGAGAGTTTTTAACACTCTTTTTGGGTTAGATTTACCGACTTTTTTTTTGTGTGTAGGGTGCACGAAATAAGCTGTAGTTCAAATAAATAAAAATTAACATTAATATTATACACGAAAAATGGTATGTACACTAGACCGTCTCGAAAAAATAAAGTTGTCCGCACACCATCTAATTTGAAGCATATTTGGAAGGAGATTCCGGAAAAAAAAAATTTTTTTTGTTGGCCGATCGTAAAGCTAGCGCGTAGACATATTTTTTTATATTGTCACCATTTGTGATCCGATTTTAAAGTATAATATATCAAAATTTTTGTCTCGAGGAGACCTTTAATAATGTCTCAGAGGATAAGTACACCCTTCTAGTACTTACACACCTGGTCTCAGTTACTAACACCCTAATATACCCAAATGTATACATTGGAATGTTTGGTTTTTCAACTTCTCAACTTCTACAACATAAATTAAAGAAATTGATATATTATACTTTAAAATCGGATCATAAATGGTGACAATATGAAGAAATATGTCAATGCGCTACCTCTACGATCGGCCAAAAAACAATTTTTCGGAATCTCCTTCCAAATTTGCTTTAAATTAGATGGTGTGCGGGTAACTTTTTTCCCCCCTATAAGGTGATACGGTTTAATGTGCACCTATGGCCAATTCGCCACCCATTTCCATTTAAAAATTGGTACATTTTTTTATTGATACAAATTTTTGTTTTTAGGTTTTTGTGAATATCTTTTTAATAAGAAATATACTTATGGGCTCATTGAAAAGGTAATCTAATTTCCTTTTATACTGCTTATAGCTTTTATTTATAATCGTTCTTTTCACAGGCACAATTGTATTTTAAAGTGGAATTATCTGTATGTTAGATACTAAATTATTACATATTAACACTAGTTTATTTTTAATTAGAAAAATGGACTTAGGGATTTCTGTTAGAATGAAGACGATATATTATCAATGGGTTATTCCATGTCCTTTTAAGATGAGAATGCTATAGACCGCCACTTGAGCTGAAGTTGAGAACTAACGTTGGAAATTTAAGAAAACTATTTGATATCAACTCGACCTCAAGGCGATATCCAATCGATATGTTTATGGGTATTTTCCAAAAGCCCAGAGCACTTGGTTCGGTCGAAATAATTTAAATTATTATTATAATAACTAAATAACATAAAGTGACTGGAACGAAAGAATGCGTATTTTATTTTTAAATGTTTAATCAAAATATATTTTGACAAACATTTTAATATTAACTACGTCGAAAGCCTATTAGTGGCACCAGAATCCGAAATAAATGAATAATTTCCTGCGCCTCTATTGGGAACTTGTCAGAAGTTAATTGTACTCAAAAACTTGAGTTTCGTGGAAAAATTTATAAAAAACATTTCTTTTTAACAAAAACTCATTTACAATCCGTCTGTCTTTCTATATGAAATTGAAGAAAATATTTTGCATCAAATCGATGTTTATTTTATATGTGCGCTGTGGCATGTCGACTATTTTAGTGAACATTATCAAGCATATATAACATCTAAAAATATGAATATATTTTCTTTGCACTGTATTTTTGAATTCGATGGCCCTCCAATTCAGAATTTAAAAGATATTGGTGATCTTTTAAATTCTGAAAAAGGCTTTTAGAGTTAAGAAATACTAAAAGACTACTTATGGATTTCATTTATGTACATGTATTCTTGAATTATTTATTCATTTATGAATTTAACGTTTTACTTTTGTTTATAATAAATGTAAAAAAAAAAAATAAAATTTAAATAGCTCAACCTTCGCGGTTTTTCTTTCTATTCTTACTATTTAATAGTATATACTATTTCAAAAATAAGGTTTTCTTTTTATTTTAATAGTTACTCGGACTATTAAATTATAGTATATACACTGAGGGAAAAAAATAGTGAAATCAAATGAAAACGTATTTAAATCATATATAAACGTATTTGATAGTGCTCCTAAGCTGTTTTTATTTAAATTAAAATTGTATTAAATATGGAAATATTGAAATTAAATATGGAAATATTAAATTTTTTTATTTATTTAAATTGAGAAAAAAACATTTTTTTCTTGTTTATTTATTTAACTTTTTTTAATTTATTTATTTTTTACTTTATTTAATTTTTTTATTTGCCAATTTCCTTAGAATCATTTGTAACAACTTTTCCATAAATTAAGTTTTGCCGGAATTCGAACCGGGAACCTCTGGAGTTTAGAGTGCGCTCTAACCGACTCGTCCATTTCCGTCATTTTTCACAAACATTTAGACATGTTTGTATATTGCTCAGCAAATCTTATAAATTTAAGTTTTCAAATCAAAAAATAGAAATTTCAATTATATATTGCTCAGCATGCCTTGATTTTTTTCTTCTAAAAATGTAAACTGAAGTTTTCGAATCTAAAAATAGAAACTCACAAAAAAACGTTGTTTATTTTCTGCTTCATATATATTAGACACAGAAAAATTTAGCCCGTGATAAATCAGTGTAATTTGTTATTTCCAATTTACAGAGGCCGTAGGTTCAAGACTGGCTTGCGGCTTTATTTATAGAAAACATTTAAATACGCGCGTATTGAATTTCTATATGAGATACTGATTTCTAAATATTAAAATATTCAAAACACATTTAAATAAAAAATATTTAATTCTACTATGCGTTTGTTCGCTCAGTGTACTATTAAAAAAAAGGCACATCACACTATTGTTTTAATTCGGTAATACTATTAAAATAATATGACTGTCCCATTATAACAATATAGCTATTAGCTCAATAGGGTCAACATTTAAAATTATAAAGCGTACTATTGTTTGAGTAATAGGATGCAATTCAGTAAATTCAGTGTAAAATAAATTGGGAACTAAATTTAAAGTGAAGAAACTAACTGAAGCCAAAGTTAGCAACGCGGGAATTAAACGAAACCCAACTGCAACATCAACAAACGAGGTTTTT
This sequence comes from Heteromyza rotundicornis, assembly GCA_951394025.1. Lineage (NCBI taxonomy): Eukaryota > Metazoa > Arthropoda > Insecta > Diptera > Heleomyzidae > Heteromyza > Heteromyza rotundicornis. The sequence goes on from OX596013.1 coordinate 17,401,497, forward strand.
AGTGAAATTTGTGTGTGCCAGTTCAGTCAATAAGAAATTAGAAATATTTCTTTAACTGGAACTCAATATTTACGTGGCAAAATTTAAAAAAAAAGGAATTTATTATTTCTTTACCGCTTTTTTATATTTTATATTTGCATTTCGTAACATTTTTTGTTGTTTTCCATTCTCACCTTATAGTGTATTTGAAGTATAGGCAAAGGTTTGAAACTATAAAACAAAAATGTGAATTTATTTATCGCTTATAAATATTTTCGAGAAATATTTAAATGAAATAAGCGATTCCAAATATTCTATTATTTGGAAATTTTTTTTGAATTAAAGTGGAATTTTTTTTAATATGATCATTTTTGTGAAAAATGGCTGCTTTAAAGGAATTTAATCGACTGGCTGACGAAATTCTTGAGTTCGAAGCGGAATTCAATACAACTGGTCAGAGTGACCAGTTAGAAGTTCTACGTGAGAAATTTAAAGATTTATGGGTGAAAGTAAAGGCAGTTTATGAATAGTGCTCACGGTCAGCATCAACCAACAATGGAGAGCCAAGTGGCGATTTAAGAATAATAAAAGATATGTAGAGAAACTGTTATCAGACATATGTAGCCTGCGCTGCTATGATGGGTGAATTTGCTCACAATCTGACAGCTCATACTTTACCCCCTCCCAGTACTACTATGCTCCTAAGTTCAAATGAAAATCGGTCATCAACTAACAACATGAGGTTGCCTCCGTGTGACACTGAGATTTTTTATGGAGATTTTATAGAGATATACTCTTGACCTACTTTCCGTGACATGTTCACTTATATACAGCATTCCGGGTTAACGTCATTTGAAAAACTTTATCACCCTAATCAAAAGACTAGAGGTGAAGCCAAAGATATAGTCAAGAAGTCCCCTCTCACAAATGATGGATTTGTGCAGGCGTGGGATAACCTATCAGATAGGTATGAAAAGAAAAAAATTCTAGTGAATTGTCAATTGAGGATTTTGTTCGGCCTTCAGCCTTCAGACTTCGGAGTCGGGGTCCGCAATAAAGAAATTACAGCGGGATATAAATAATTGTATATCCGCTTTGGAATTATATAAAATTAATGTTGAAAATTGGGATGTAATTTTCGTATATTTGTGTTCGACTTACTTACCAGAAGCAACGCTCGCTGTTTAATCCCGAGAATATGATGTTGCACAGGCACTTGAACCTGGGCAACTTATTCAGGATTTGTTCGATATGGCACTTGAACCACTCGAACGGATTAATGAACTGATTCTACTACGCCAACTTGCGTTTGTAACAAAAACACCTTTAACTGTTTGCAGTCAATAAACAACTCGTTTCTTTATTGATTTGTACCTTCTTTTATACTTATATTTTGATTAATTTAATTGTCGCAACCTTGACCGCTTATTTTGCAGTCAGCATAATCGGAAGCGCTTGCATTTTTCAGTCATGCAAACGGGAGTGTCATGTTCACGACAAAACTTGTGCGCCAATTATGCTAACTGTGCATTTGTTCAATGCATTGTAGTGAATTCATTGGTTCGTGGGAGTTGGTGTTTTTACTTTGATTGTTGGCATCTTTGACGTGCTCGTTGCATCTGGATTTTAATTGCCATATGATGAGTGCAGTGTAGCTGACCACATGGTTATGTTGTCGGTTGGATTCCATTACGTTCGGAAGATTTGTGCAGTCTTCACTTGCTAGTTGGTTTTGGAGGATGGTGAGTTGTTCCAATTGAGTTTCAAACTTTGTAAATGTTGTATTGAAAACCCTTTTTACTTCCAGAGGTGTGCTGATATTTTGGATATTCTTAACTCTAGCGTATGATGTATGTACTGTGCTAGATGAGGTATAGTGGCCTTGAATTGTGAATACGTTGCTTTTGATTACGCAATTCGTTTATTTGCTCCTTCCATTTATATCGGTATTGAAGTTCATTTAGGTAATCTCGCGACCACTGCTTCCAAAATTCGTGCTTTAGTTGCGCCACTAATTTCCATCTTGTGAGCAACGACCCCTTGGTGGATGTTGCAGTTGTATCAATTTGTGCCGCTAACGGCACAATCAGAAGGTGTCCGGGTGTCAAGGCGTTTAAATCATTCGGATCAGCTGACAGTGGTGTCAATGGTCGTGAGTTTAAGATTGCTTCTATCTCCACCATCACTGTCTCCAACTCTTCGTAAGTCAATGAGGCGTTTGAAACACTTTTGACAAATAGGCAGATTTTACAGCTGCTTCCCATAAGACGCCAAAATGAGGAGCTCTTGGTGGGATGAAATGGAATTGAATGCCTTTCGAGACATAGATTTCCCTTTGATAGGCCAAAATCGTTGTCGAATGTGAGCCAAAAGGGTTTGTGGTCCACAGTGAAGGTGCTCTTCATGAAACCATTTCAACAACAGTTTGGACAATGGGTCGTTGTATGGAATAACCATTGGATGTTTGGCATCGTATGTCACGTTTGCCGCCTCCAACCTTCCGCCAACACGAATAATTCCGTTATCATCGAGAAAAGAGTTGAACCCACTGATTTGGCTTGTTTTGCTTACGCATTTGTGTTTGCTGAGAGACTGTATTTCGTCTTTAAAGTCTGACAGCTGCATGGCCCTAATTATGACATTAAGGGCTGCTTTTAGTTCATCAGTTGTGATTGAAATATGTTGTCTTCGATCACCTGCTCCCTTTTTGGCATGCTCTATGAACCTAAGCATGTATGCCACAATATGTAGTAATGGTCTGAATGAGTTTCCGTGGTTGATTTGGTAAATTAAATCTTCTAAATCGTTCTTTATGGCTATATTTGCATGGACTACTTTTAGCTTTCTCTCCATGGTGTTTCCACTAGCTTCTTCCGGGTCGTAGATCCTTGGCCATATATTTATTTTTTCATGGAGGAATCTGGGCCCGTAAAGCCATAAGTTGCTTGTCATTATTTCTGAAGGCAACAAACCTCTCGATAGGATGTCTGCGGGATTGTCTTTTGATTGTACGCGTCGCCATTGGCTGGCCAAGGACAGTTCTTGAATTCTTGCAGTCCTGTTGGATATGAATGTCTGGAATAATGTCGAGCTTGAGTTGATGCAGGCTAGAACGACTTTCGAATCCGTCCAGAAGTATGCGGTGGCATCTTGGATATGTAACTGTTAACTGTGCCCTAAGAAGCGCTGCACAAAGTTCTAGCCGAGGTATTGTTTGTGCTTTTAGAGGCGCCACGCGAGATTTTGCACATAAATGTCGCACCACGATTACTCCGTTCTTGGTAATAGATCTGACATAAATTGCAGCACCGTATGCCTTCTGTGAAGCGTCTGCGAATGCATGAAGTTGTAGTGTATCTTTTACGCCTTGTTGAAAGATGTGTCTGGATACGTGTGCGTTATTAAGTCTCTTTAGGTTATCCTTAAACTTCATCCATTTGGTTCCTAATGGATCGAAAATTCTGGCTAAGTCGGACACAATTGTTCGCTTTGTATTGTGAGTGACTGACATCAGATTCACCTCTGTTTTAGGCAACCATGTCAGTCCCAATGTTTTTATGGGATTGTTGACATCACTGCTAAAGTCGAGGTCGGCTTCCTGGTCTTCTGCTGGAATTGATTGTAGTTACTTTGGGTGATTAAAACACCATTTCCGCAGTCGAAAACCTCCAGTCATTAAAATGTGTGTTAGTTGATTCTGAATTTCTATTGTGGCCAAACTGTCCGAGTCAGTTAAACAATCGTCTACATAGAAATCATTCAGAACTGCTTCAGCGTCAAGAGGATATTTGGCACTGTACTCTTTGCTTAACTGTTGTAAGCACTTTATAGCCAAGTATGGTGCTGAGCGCGTCCCATATGTCACTGTGTTTAATTGATAGTACTGTAAGTTTTCCTTTTCGTCCTTACGCCATACGATGAACTGGTACTTTCGGTCTTCTTTGCTAATCAGGATTTGGCGGTACATTTTTTGTATGTCGGAAGTAAAAACAAATAGTGGGCAGCGGAACCGAAGAAGTATTGAAAATAATTCGCTTTGAATGGTTGGACCTGTATACATGAGGTCATTGAGTGCTAAACCTGTCGACGTTTTTGATGATGCATCAAATACTACTCTTAGTTTTTTGGTACTGCTTTCAGGTCTGGTGACGCAATGGTGCGGGATCACATAGTATGGCGTTTATATGTTGCTGATATCAACCTTGGTCATGTGGCCTAATGATTCGTACTCATTCAGGAATGCTGTGTATTGAATTATTAATTTGCTCTCTTTGCCCAGACGTCTTTCCAATGAGTAAAATCGATTAATTGCAATTTGTCTTGATTCCGCCAGTGATGCCGTGAGTTCTGCAAATGGAATCTTAACTTTGAATCGTCCTTCATTGCTCCGAGTAGTGTTCATCGCAAAATGCGATATACAAAGTTTTTCGGCAGTTGTTAGCACCTTGTGATCCTGCTGTATTTCTTCTAACTGCCAAAACCTTTAAATTTTTTGGTTTAGGCTGTCGTCTTCAATGCATATTCCGCATGTAGCCCAATTTGAATTTGCTTCGCGTATCTTTCCGTCCAAAATCCACCCAAATACTGTGTTTTGTAGAGTTGGGAGTCCTTCATCCAGGTGGATTTTTCCAGTGGACAACAGAATTTGGTAAAACTCAGCACCGATGAGTATATCGATCTTTCCAGGGCAATTGTAGTATGGGTCTGCTAAGGTGTCATTTTTTGGTATTGCCCAAGATGATGTGTCCAACTCCACCAATGGTTGTTGTGATACAATATGAGGAAGAATGTACGCTTCCAGTCGCGTTGAGTATTTGTTGATTCTTGATTGGAGCTCGACATTTACGCGACTGCGGGCTTCACTTTTTCCAGTACCTATGCCTTCAATTCGCATTACAGTGGGTTTCAATGACAGTCCGAGCCTTTTGGCCATTCTTTCAGTCATTAAATTGACCTGAGACCCTGAGTCCAAAATCGCTCTACAATCTACCGCTTGACTATTGTTAGCGGTAAGCGTTACAACTGCGGTGCTGAGAAGGACGTATAAATTTTGATGAGAAACTTTTGAGGCTGCCAAGGTTGTGAATTGCTTAGCTGTATCATCTTCAGACCCTTTTCCAGTGTCTTCCTGATGTTTTCGTCCACACTTGGAACATTTTCCTGAAGAACAATCCCTTGCGAAGTGGCCTGGTCTCATGCAGTTTATGCATAATCTGTTTGATTGAAGGAATTGTATCCGCTGATTAACTGACAGCTTCTGAAACTTCTGGCCTGCAAACAGCTGGTGTACATCTTCGTTGCAACATTTGCACTTCTTCTTATATTCTGAGGTTGCCATTGACGTCAGTGCTTTGGTAGAGGAAGGTTTGTTCTTTTGCCCTACCGCCTCCAGCGATTGGAATGTTGTTTCCAGAAACTTCAAAAAATGTTGAAGAGACTGCAGTTCTCTAGGATTGGCCAAGGATTGTTCATAAAGTATATGAGTACACCTGTCAAGTTTTTTGAACAGGATATGTATTATTATATCCCATGATGTTGTGTCCACGCCCACATTTTCCAATGCCCTTAGAGTTTCATTCGATGTCTCATGAAGACCTTTCAAAGCTGCCACTGATGGATTGTCTGCTGGGTGCTTTGCTTGTCCTAGTAACTTGTCCATCAGAGCTGCAGTAACTACTCGCTTATTGTTATAGCGATCCTGCAGAATTGTCCAGGTTGTGCTATAGTTTTCTGTCGTTGTTGTTAAGTGTCCAATCAGTTTTTCAGCTTCTCCGACCAGGTTTCTTTTTCGGTACAACATCTTCGTCACTACCGGAAGTGTGGACTTGTGGATCATCTCGTTGAATACATCGTAGAACTGACGCCACTTCAGGTAGTCCCCATCGAATTTTGGCAGATCCAACTTCGGCAAATGATGATTTGCAACCGAATAGTGGGCTACTGATTCACCTTGCGTTTCTGGTACCATCTTTGATCCTTTCTCTTGGATTCTCATTACTCCATCGCTGATCCGTGCTTCGGTTTCCAGGTATGCTTCAAAGTTGTAGTCGTCTGAATCCAGGTCGTCGATGGAATCCATTATTTGGTCATGCCATCCTTGCACAGTACTCCAATGGTGTTCAATGATTTTTACCTTAGCCTTATAGTATTGCATCGGGTGTTCTGTGCTGTCGTTCAGTATGTCTATCATCATCCGTTCCACAATGTCAATTATCCTTTTTTGTTTTAGCACAATTGGCAAGGTAGATTTTTGTTCTTGAACCACTGGCTTTGGGTGTGGCTGTGTGGTTTTTTGTTGTTCGGCACCTTGTCTTTCGGCCTTTTGTTGAGTCAGGACTTTGATTGTGCCCTTGATCTCTTCCCGAACTTCGCTGCATTTTTCCCCCATTGATGTGTAAAGGTCTTTCTTGAAGTACGGGTGATCGTCTTTAGCTGCAGGGTCCCTTCGTATGACATTGTCAATATGCTGGAATTCTCGCCACAGCTCATCGATTTCTTCGGCCTTCTTTTCGACGTATTCGAGTGTCTTCCGATCCTTCGATGCCTTCTTGTAATTCGCGATCGCCTTCTGCAGATTTATAGCGTTGTCATCTTGCTGAAGCACCAGTTCATCGAGTGTTGTTGTTGTTTTGGTTTTGATTTGTTTTATGCAATTAAGCTGTAAAATAATGTTAATAATTGTTCGCATTCTCGCCAAACATGTTCGGTTTCTACGTTTTGTTTTCTTTACTGGTTATTAACTTCTCTTTTGATATAAATATATTCTTCTTTTTTTTTTTCTTTTTTTTTCTTTTGTATTACCTCTTTTTTTACTTACATTTCAACATTTTCTGTTCTCTTCACTTATGCATGTGAATATGTTTAACTGGTAGAATCTGATAAAAAAAATTAAATGCCAGATACTATCGATACTATACTCTTAAGTAGCTATTCACATTTTACTTCAAAATTACTTTTACTTAAGAATCCAAATTTTAATTCGAAATTACCTTTTTATTAGGTATTCACCTTCTACTTCAAATTACGTATTTTTAATCAAGGTATTTCAACTCACTAATAAAAATTATTTTCAAATTTTATATCTTTGAGTTTAGATTTAAGTAACTATGGTAGGTATTAAGTCGTTTTTTCATCGGAATAGGTATTTAGTAACATGTTATAGTATTTAGAAGTAGAGTATACTTAGAATTAAGTATATTTTTAGATTAATTTACGTACTAGGGTGAGTTTTAGGTAGATTTATAAAAACTACTGAGATTTGGGGGGTTTTCCATAAAGAAAATAAATTTTTTTTTTCAATGGAACCAATTAACATTTTGTGATACGATAGTTAACGAATTTTTTCATATTCCTATTTGTAAGTAGAGCTTTCGTTGGAATTTTATAATTTTTACTTTTTTTTGGTTATTTTTCGTTTTATCTGTGTGGTATGGTGACACGGCGAGTAGTTGTTGTCGTAACCTGCAGGTGCTGAGGGGGAAGTTGGATTCCCCTTGATTTTGGCTGGCAACTGCCAGGGCGTGGCTATCTGGTCGCCTACCTCGTGGCTCTATTAGAGGGGAAAGTTTCAGACTGGGTAATAATATTTCTCTGGCACGGCTTACCTATTAGCACTTTATTAAAATTTAATATTATTTTCCATAAATTTTAGGAGATTAAGCTGCTTCTGATGGATTGCAATAGGAGCTGACTCTAAAATTCCGTGGACAGAATACCGTCTCTTGTACCACGAGATAACACAGGTTTCCTAGTTCGGTTTTGTTTGTGAATCGTTAGCTTGTTTTATTTTTCTTGTTTCATTCATATTTTAACATATTTAATTTGATTATAATTGAATTTTAAGCTTAAAACTTTGCCACTTAGAATACTTTGCCAATTTGTTTCTAAAAAGAATAGCACGCGATCTGTGCTAATGAACGTCAAAAAGAAAAGAGAGTGTATCGATCTGCAAATGCCGGATATACGATACTTTTTGACGGGGTAGCAGCTGGAACTTCGCGTTTTTGTTTTAATTTTTTATCGTTCGCAGGTATCCCGCTTACTGTATACTACTGCTAGCTAACACTAGATGGCGCTATGATTACGTTCCGTTACTTTATTGTTTCATAAAATATATTTTATAATTTCATTATCAATAAAAGGAAAATGTGCCGAGAACTTCCTTCAATGTGGTTTGATAGATACGTTCAAGAACTTCTTTCTATATGGTTTGTTGCGATGTGCCGAGAATTTCCTTCAATGTGTTTTGATGAATACGTTCAAGGACTTCCTTGTATGTGGTTTGGTGGTTATGTCCACCCGGGGCCGCCAATGTTTAATTCCGAGAATATGATGTTGCACAGGCACTTGAACCTGGGCAACTTATTCAGGATTTGCTCGATATGGCACTTGAACCACTCGAACGGAATGTTTAATGAACTGATTCTGCTACATCAACTTGCGTTTGTAACAAAAACACCTTTAACTGTTTCCAGTCAATAAACAACTCTTTTCTTTATTAATTCGCAACATTGACTGCTTATTTTGCAGTCAACATAATCGGCAGCGCTTGCATTTTTCAGTCGTGCAAACGGGAGTGCCATGTTCCCTTCTGGAGCGACAAAACTTGTGCTCCAATTATGCTAACTGTGCATTTGTTCAATGCATTGTAGTGGATTCATGGCCAAGGCCAATCGACTACAGTGCATTAACCGTCATCAACACTCGCCTTATAGGAGCAAGGAATTAAAAATAAAACAGCAATCCCCAAATGGGTTGATTTAGACAGTTTTCTGACTGAAAGATTTCCAACTTTAGAAACTGTCACAGATATTCGAGGTACGTTTACCCAAAAGACTGGTAGCTACTGGTAGTTACCAGGAGAATTGTATACTTTGTGATACGCAAAAACACCAACTATGGAATTGTCCACAATTTTTAGATATGAATATTAGCTACAGGTTGTCAACAGTAAGGAGGTTGCATCTGTGTTTAAACTGTTTGGCCAGTTCTAATGAGGTGAAAGATTGTACGAGCAATTACAAGTGCCTTAGTTGCAAAAGGCGTCATAACTCGCTACTTCATCGTGAAGGACTTGGATCACCGCCTAATTCTCCTGCGCCATCAGATGGTGTAGACCGAAACAACTTTTCATGTCGATAGGGTTCAGACGCATTTCAGGACAAGTAAGAAAGGGGTGCTGTTAGGGACAGCTTTAGTGACCATATGTCACTCAGGCTCCGTTTATACGGCCAGAGCGATAATCGATATGTGCCCATATATATCAGCGCGTTTGCAGAAACGGCTGAATATACCCAGTCAAAGCGTGAATGCTCAAGTAGCAGGGCTAAATAATGTGATTTCGGCACAAATTCAAAAAATGTGTAATTTTGTAATAGGATCACCAATTGATCCTAGAGTAAAAATAGAAACGAAGGTCTCATTCTTCCTCAATTAAGCGGCAACCTTCCCACAGTTTCTATCGATAGGACCTTGGTGCAGAATTTACCTGATTTGCAAATGGCAGATCCAAATTTTTATAAAAGCGAACCAGTGGATGTCCTTATTGTAGGTGACATATATTTAACGCTGGATTTAGCTATAGGCACAGTAGGCACTTGCCTACAGCGCCAAAATCTATGGGGCACAAAAAATTTTAAAATGGGCGCTTAAAATTTAAGAAAATTTTAAAAAATTTAGATTTTTTTCATTTTAAATATTATTTACTTTTTAAAACAGAACAACTTTGATCTGTGTTTTTCTTTATAAAAATTTCCTTGATTGTCATAGAGTGAGGGGTGTTCAGTAGACCGGGAAAAAAAAAGTTACCCGCACACCATCTAATTCGAAGCATATTTGAAAGGAGATTCCGGAAAAAATTTTCTTTTTTTTTTTGACCGATCGTAGAGGCGCATCGACATATTTCTTCATATTGTCTCTATTTATGAGCCGATTTTAATGTATAATATATCAAAATTTTTAAGTTAAGTACACCCTTCTAGTACTTACCCACCAGATCTCAGTAAGTACCACCCTAATGTACCATTCCAAGTGCAGAAAATTAAAGCTCTCAAAAAATCATTAAACTCTTGCAAAGGAAGTATACCGATTATACCATTAGAACTATTTATAAAAAATATAATTAATATTTTTACCGAACGTAGGGCATATTTCATTGACATATTTCATCATATTGTCACCAATTATGATCCGATTTATGATCCGATTTTAAAGTATAATATATCAAAATGTTTGTCTCCAGGAGACCTACAATAATGCCTCATACGTCATTGCCCTCAAGTACACCCTTCTAGTACTTACCTACCAGATCTCCTCGAGACAAAAATTTTGATATATTATACATTAAAATCGGATCATAAATAGAGACAATATGAAGAAATATGTCGATGCGCTACCTCTACGATCGGCCGATTTTTTTAGTGCCTACTAGGGCTTTCGATCCCGGGATCCCGGTCCATTTTTAGTCCCGAAAATCCCGGGATATTTTTTATTTAATCCCGGGATTTTCGGGACTACATTTTAAATAAATTAGTAAATAAAAAAACTTTAATACAAGAAAAATACAACTTTTCATCGCTCATAAAATATAAAAAAAATCGTGTAAGCAGTAAAATAGTTTTTGACAACATTTAGACAACCCCAAAATGAAAAAAAAGTTAGTTAGAAAACTCAAAACTAAAAAATTTTTAATTTATTAAAAAAATTACGAATAAAATTGTTTGTGCTTATAAATTAAGTGAAACTGAAAACTGATACAAAAGTAATTTCAGAAACCTTACTTAAGCATATTTTGAATTGAATTGTGTCGTTCCTAAAGAAACGGAAACTCAAATACTGAAAATAAAAAAATTCAATAATTTGTACCTTTAATAAATTGAAATTAATGTTTATGTTTATTTATTTAAGCTAAAACTATCAGTTTTCCAATAAAACATATAAAAAACATTTTTTTATTTCTTTAAAAAACATTTTGTTTGTAAAAGTAACAAATCCCGAAAAATCCCGGGATCCCGGGATTGCAATTTTAAGTCCCGAAAATCCCGGGATTGCGAAAAGCCTTCATGATCGAAAGCCCTAGTGCCTACAGCGTTAAAATACATAAATTCGGCACTGCATATATCCACGTATATTTTTAGATGGAATACGAAGAGGTATTCTCAGGAAACAGTTATTGGGTGGATCTTTACTGAGCCTTTGTCCCCTAATGGGCCTGCAATTAATCCGACATATTCGGTATGAGAGCTAAGAAAAAATATCCCGGCCACGACGAAAAGATGGATGGACTTGAGCCATCCCAATACAGTAAAAAGTTGAATGGACTTGAGCCATCCCAATACAACGAAGAGATGGATGGACTTGAGCCTCGTTCGCTTGAACCTTCATCTGAAGCACAAAGCTGCAGCACGGACGAACTTGGGGCAACGTCGCTTTCGCCCACCGCCAAATTTCTAGACCAGGGACAAGGTCAATATAATTAGTGGAAATTACCAAATGTAATTTTTATGTATTTTTATTGACTTGAATTAATATTGTTAGATATGACATAGCGCACGATTTTTCGATTTTGAAACGAGTAAACCCCCTAATTGTGTCAGGTTCGACAAAAAAATGCGTGAGCCATGAGGGTAAATGGTGTCGCATTGAAGTCAAAGTTAAAAAAAATGGGTGATGGATCGATTTCTAGCCCCATAACTGCCTAGGTGTTACCCCTAGACGGTTAGGTTTGCGGAACACAACTAGCCCCTATCTCCATCCCGTAGAGGGGCCACCAAACAAAATGTACGTTTATCTGAGATTGGCTCTAACTCCACCCAGGGTAGCCCTAGAGAGGTAAAATGTAGGACCGACCCCCATTATTTTTTCTCTTTCAACATATTTAAAATTAATTAACCCCTACCTCAACCCCTTAGGTGGGCTCCCATACAAAATAGACAAAAAACCCGCCGAAATCTGTACAAAATCGACTAAAAACCCCAAAGATGCTTAGGGGATGCCCACAGAGAGGTCAAATGTATAACCAACACTCACTATTTTTCCTCCACCCACATACTTACATAACCCCTAACTCATACAAAATAGACGTAAAAACAAATAAAAACGTTTTTTTAATTTTTTAAAATTTTTTTAAATTCTAGTAGGCCAGTGGTACCAATTTTGTATGTTTAAATTGATTTATTACTATTGAACTATTTGATTTTAACTATTTGAGTTGTGAGAGTATAAGTGAGAAGTCGTTAATTTATCTTAATAAAAACGGCATTGTGAGTAATTTGAGATCGCACACCGATATTTTTTAATAGGCCAACCGTGAATGAGTATATTGGGAACGAAATCGCCTTCTAAAAACGAAGTGCTCAAAAATTTATTTTTTTGTATTCGAAACAGTGGATCGAACATGGACGACAGTGCAGACTTGGTGACTGAAGCAGTAATGATCTTCTGGCGCCTAGCGCTCATCCCAACAAAATTCATAGCCCACATAAAAAAAAAGTTATTTCTCTACACGATAAATTGAGATCCTTGTATAAGAGCACGAAAAGAGGTGGAAAATCACAAGAACAACAAGAAAAAGCGTTTGTCGAGTATTTAGAAAATGCATGAAAAACGGGCAAAACTTGAAGCGCAAAATGCAAGGACAAGTTAATTCTTATTATTGCATATTTAAAAAAAGAGTAAAAAGAGCCAAAAACCCTTAATTTCAAATCGAAATTGCAGAAATGAATTTAAAGTAAATTTATTTATTATATTATATCAACGATTTTCCACTCCATCAACAGCTCGTATACAGGCTCCCCGATGTGTTTGCCTTTTTCTTTACCTGACGATACCTTAGGCATCCCCAAGAGCTACCATCATACGTGACAATTACAGGAAGCCGGTCAAATTTCTCCACGCCTTGCAAGTCCGCCATCATATTGCCTTCCCAGTGTACGTTGAAAAATTTCGCTTTAGCCAACTTTGGTTCGCGTGAGGGTAAATAGTCAGCTTCGATTGGATCACTTTCTATTTCAACCGATTAAATGGATGAAAATCTAGTAACTGAAAAAACACTCGTATAAGAACTCCTTTTTATAACCCTTATATTAACTTGCTTTGGGTGGACTATATATATATATACTCAAACTCCTTTTTTTTAAACATTGCATAACTTCCAATTCCTTCAAGCTACAATTTGGAAGGTGAGTTCTTATTGACAAAATGAAATTTTGTACCCTTTGGAAAGGGGGGTGTGGGGGCAAAGGGAAGCGGGATGGAGCCAATTTAAAGTTCCAACTTTCGTATTTTGTAAGCTACAAGGCTGAAATTTTTTACTTAGGTTCGCATTTGGGAAAAGAGTAAGAAAGGAGGGAAAAAAGGGGAAAAAAAAATTTAAAAAAAAAAAAAAAAAAAGGTTTTTAAAATATAACCCTTTAACCGACAAAAAAGCTGAAAATAAATTTACTTTAAATTCATTTCAGCAATTTCGATATTTTTCAGGCCAACAATTGCTGAAGTTTAGGAGGATGTGCGTCAGGGAGGATTTTTTTGGTACAATTGTACTTTTTTGGTACAATTTCAAAGACAAAAGTACATTGGTACTACATTGACATTTTTGGTACAATATATGCGAAGATATCAGATTAATAATAAACTTATTTTACAATTCTTTTTCTCAAATATTTTCGTTGTTTAAGGTTTGTTTCCAGCTCTAAAGTACTTGTCAAACTTCATTTCGAAAAAAGCTCAGAAGTTTATAATTAAATCTTCTTTAACTCGTATCCACTTCGGTAAAATTTTTGTTTCATTTTTTAACGAAATGCGACACGGTCACTGTGCCCTCTTCAGAAATTCGGAATTTTTCCAATTTCTATAGAAAGGTTGACATTATCAGCTGTCAAATTTGGATCACTAACCAAAATAGAAAGCAAAAGTAAATGAAGAACAGCGGAAATGATCCAAAAGTTAAAAACGCAATGAAAATTTTTGCTTTGTCATTTGTCAAAAAATTCTGATCTAATAAAATTTTGCAGCATAAGAAACTTGACAAGATTTTTCTTGAGTCGTTTCTTTAGAGCTGGAAACGAAGCTCATCGTTTAATTTATGTAACGGTAAAAGTAACTTCATTTAGTGTAATTTTAGTTTATATTATTTAAACTTCTGTGTTAAAAGCTTCATATAAGTATGCTTATATATATTTAACTTGTTTACATTTTTGAATATTAATAATGTTTCTGTTCATATCGATACCTTAACCCATTCATGACGAGCGTGCCCATATGGTAAAGCTGATAGCGCTCTACGGTATGTGCAATTAAAAAAATATTTGAACGAATATCACTAATCCGTTTTTTGATGTTTATAAAGCATACTTTGATCTTTCTTTTGATATATAACTCTAAGCAATCGCTCGTCAGTAGCGATCGTGGCGGATAATTGAAAAGTAGTGTTTTTAAAAAGTGGGCAAAAACAGCGAAAAGTCACGACCTTTCCAGTAAGAATATTTTTCATTGCCATAAAAAGTTATATATTTTGAATATTTTTTTTGGCATTTGGGTAGAATATCAAAGTATTAGAAAACGTATAAAATAAAATTATTTATAACTTCTGTGTTACCTTTTTATCATTTTGAATTTCGCTGTTACCATATGGGCACGCTCGTCACAACCCTAGCAAATTTAAATTTTCTTACTGAAAATGTTTGTACGAGCATTTTTTATGTAAAATGTAATATATTTTATTTGTATATTGATTTGAAAGTGTGTTTGTATACTTAACATAATTATTAAAAATTTTTTTTTTAATATTCAGATTTAAAATAATTTTTTGTACGTGTTTATATACATATTTGCGTACAAATTTGAGCATTTTTTTTAAAATGAAGTAAATTTTATCTATATATTGGTTTGAAATATATTTTTTTTAGCTTCTTTCATATAAAGTTAAATATATTTTATCAATAAATTGTCTTTAAAGTGTGGTTATGTACTTGGTATGCTTATGAAAAATTAGCAGCACCTCTTAGGCTGATTTAGCCATATCCGTATGTCTGTCCGTTATTTTGATTGGTATGGGCTATTGAAGGAGCTAAATGAAAGCTAGGCGGTCCAAACATTGAATTTATCCTTTGGAGGTCCTAGAAGGAGTTGGTAATGCAAATGGGCGAAATCGATCAACTGCCACGACTACCTTCCATACAAGTGAAAGTCGAGTTTTGTAACAAATGTTACCCAATTTCACGGGAATTGTGGTAGGAAAATTCTCCGTAAGATATATTGTCCGCTTTGCGTCGATGGTGAGGGCTGCAAAAGCTGTATGAGCAATACCCCGATCATGACATGACATCATGACGCATAGAAAATCCACGTCTAAGATGGCTAGGTCATGCCGGGCTGATGAACGTAAAAAAGTACTACTAAATGGAGCACATGTGAGTACCGTCGGTGGAATGAGCGGAAGATGGCGACCAGGTCTCAGATGGAAGGGTGTATGGTATATATAGGCTTACTTCGACCGGCTAAAACTTACTCAATTGTTTTTTAGCAAATTTACATTACGATGAAGACATTTAGGCGAGCATAATTTTATCCGGCTGGACAAGATTATTAGGAGGAAGATGAAGGAGGTACTTCCTATGGTCTTCATCGTACACCTCTTTTACAGCCATGTAAATTGTGTATGTCAAATGATGACGAGGACCTTTCCAATTTCAGTTCATATGGAGATATTTCTTATGTTATTGAAAACATAAGCAGTATTTTGGTGTAGGTGGAGATACATATTATATACAGTGGCGGACAGATAATTAGGCCAGCCTTTTGTAGTAATTTTGAACGACTACCAAAATTTTAAAAATATCAACTTGATTACTATTGAAAAGGTCTATTGGACCCCATTCTATGACGACTACCAGGACACTTATCAAAAAAATCCTAGTTGAAAACTGACCTACTTTTCTAACTTTTTTCCTGGGGGCCTATACAAATTTTTTTTGATGCAAAAATGTGCGTTTTTTAAAAACAAATTACTTTGCTGAAGAAACTTTTGTGATCAGAAATGCTCCTGAATTTATAGAATTTTTTTTCACAACATTTTTTTTTTTTTTAATTTTTAGATTTAAAAAAATTTGTCGATAAAAATTTTTTTTACAAAATAAATCTTAAAACATTGCCGAACTTTCAAGAATTTAAAAAAAAAATAGTTATAAACAATAATATCTTAAATTAGGTAATTTTGCTAGGGTTGTGACGAGTGTTACCATATGGTAACGGCCAGGACTGGGCAAACGGTAAGCGGTCCAAAAAAAAAAAAGTTAGAAATTCGTTTCTTAGGCCATTTCTAGGTATTCCTGAAAAAATCTTGAAAAAATTCCGAAAATTTCGCTCTCGTCATTAATGGGTTAAAGCACAACCATAAATTTTTTCAAAACTCTTGTAAATGAAAAACAAGTTTTCAAATGTTTTTTCATTTCCTTATTTTCAATTACTTTCATCACCACTATCGTCTATCTGACGACAAAAACTCGATTTTCATGGAAATGGACATAGTATGGTTGTGCTTTAAGGTATCGATATTACAAACTATCTCTTACTTATATAAAATTCTTTGTGAGTTTGTAGGTTTGCAGGTTTGTAGGTTTGTATGTATGTATGAATGTTTGTTCCCTTATAACTCAAGAAATGCTTGACCGATTTTAATGAAACACATACCAAAATGTAGGTAATTTCATTGATCTCATCATAGGCTATATGTCATTTCATTAAATTTGGGCGTTCGAGGTGGGCGTGGCAAATATTATTCTAAAATGGTATAATTTATGCAGTGTTTAACCGATTTCGCTGAAATTTTATAAGTGATTTTGGGGGACGAATGGGTAGCATGTTGATTCTGAAAATGTGCGGTCCGCCCACTGCCACGCCCTAAAAATTTTAAAGCTCTGTAACTCGGGTCCTATTCAAGAGATTTCGGTGAAATTTTGGATTTGGTGCTGGGAGGTGAATGGGCAGAGGGATGACTATTGAAATTTAAGATCCGCCCACTGCCACGCCATAAAATTTTTAAAGCTCTGTAACTCGGCTCCTATTTAAAGGATATCGGTGAAATTTTGGATTTGGTGCTGGGACGTGAATGGGCAGAGGGATGACTATTGAAATTTAAGATCCGCCCACTGCCACGCCCTAAAATTTTTAAAGCTCTGTAACTCGGTTCCTATTCAAGGGATTTCAAAACAAAAATTTTCTGGGAGGTGAATGGGCAGAGGGATGACTATTGAAATTTAAGATCCGCCCACTGCCACGCCCTAAAATTTTAAAAGCTCTGTAACTCGGGTCCAGTTCAAGGGATTTCGGTGAAGTTTTGGATTTTGTGCTGGGAGGTGGATGGGCAGAGGGTTGACTATTGAAATTTAAGTTCCGCCCACTGCCACGCCTTAAAATTTTTAAGGTTGCGCTTAGTTGAGGAAGAATGAGACCCTTCGTTTCTATTTTTACCCTAGGATCAATTGGTGATCCTATTACAAAATTACACATTTTTTGAATTTGTGCCGAAATCACATTATTTACCCCTGCTACTTTAGCATTCACGCTTTGACTGGGTATATTCAGCCGTTTCTGCAAACGCGCTGATATATATGGTTAGAGGGCACATATATATCAGCGCGTTTGCAGAAACGGCTGAATATACCCCCAGTCAAAGCATCGATTATCGCTCTGGCCGTATAAACGGAGCCTGATTGACATATGGTCACTAAAGCTGTCCCTAACAGCACCCCTTTCTTACTTGTCCTGAAATGCGTCTGAACCCTATCGACATGAAAAGTTTATTCGGTCTGCACCATCTGATGGCGCAGGAGAATTAGGCGGTGACCCAAGTCCTTCACGATGAAGTAGCGAGTTATGACGCCTCTTGCAACTAAGGCACTTGTAATTGCTCGTACAATCTTTCACCTCATTAGAACTGGCCAAACAGTTTAAACACAGATGCAACCTCCTTACTGTTGACAACCTGTAGCTAATATTCATATCTAAAAATTGTGGACAATTCCATAATTGGTGTTTTTGCGTATCACAAAGTATACAATTCTCCTGGTAACTACCAGTAGCTACCAGTCTTTTGGGTAAACGTACCTCGAATATCTGTGACAGTTTCTAAAGTTTGAAATCTTTCAGTCAGAAAACTGTCTAAATCAACCCATTTGGGGATTGCTGTTTTATTTTTAATTCCTTGCTCCTATAAGGCGAGTGTTGATGACGGTTAATGCACTGTAGTCGATTGGCCTTGGCCATGAATCCACTACAATGCATTGAACAAATGCACAGTTAGCATAATTGGAGCACAAGTTTTGTCGCTCCAGAAGGGAACATGACACTCCCGTTTGCACGACTGAAAAATGCAAGCGCTGCCGATTATGTTGACTGCAAAATAAGCAGTCAATGTTGCGAATTAATAAAGAAAAGAGTTGTTTATTGACTGGAAACAGTTAAAGGTGTTTTTGTTACAAACGCAAGTTGATGTAGCAGAATCAGTTCATTAAACATTCCGTTCGAGTGGTTCAAGTGCCATATCGAGCAAATCCTGAATAAGTTGCCCAGGTTCAAGTGCCTGTGCAACATCATATTCTCGGGATTAAACATTGGCGCCCCCGGGTGGACATAACCACCAAACCACATACAAGGAAGTCCTTGAACGTATTCATCAAACCACATTGAAGGAAGTTCTCGGCACATCGCAACAAACCATATAGAAAGAAGTTCTTGAACGTATCTATCAAACCACATTGAAGGAAGTTCTCGGCACATTGCAACAAACCACATAGAAGAAAGTCCTTGCACACAGCCACTTAATCGTGACGACAATAGATTAACTGGTGCTTCAGCAAGATGACAACGCTATCAATCTGCAGAAGGCGATCGCGAATTGCAAGAAGGCATCGAAGGATCGGAAGACATTCGAATACGTAGAAAAGAAGGCCGAAGAAATCGATGAGCTGTGGCGAGAATTCCAGCATATTGACAATGTCATACGAAGGGACCCTGCAGCTAAAGACGATCACCCGTACTTCAAGAAAGACCTTTACACATCAATGGGGGAAAAATACAGCGAAGTTCGGGAAGAGATCAAGGGCACAATCAAAGTCCTGAATCAACAAAAGGCCGAAAGACAAGGGGCCGAACATCAAAAAACCACACAGTCACACCCAAAGCCAGTGGTTCAAGAACAAAAATCTACCTTGCCTAAAAATCTACCTTGTCCTAAAACAAAAAAGGATAATTGACATTGTGGAACGGATGATGATAGACGGGTTGAACGACAGCACAGAACACCCGATGCAATACTATAAGGCTATTGAACACCATTGGAGTACTGTGCACGGATGGCATGACCAAATAATGGATTCCATCGACGACCTGGATTCAGACGACTACAACTTTGAAGCATACCTGGAAACCGAAGCACGGATCAGCGATGGAGTAATGATAATCCAAGAGAAGGGATCAAAGATGATACCTGAAACGCAAGGTGAATCAGTAGCCCACTATTCGGTTGCAAATCATCATTTGCCGAAGTTGGATCTGCCAAAATTCGATGGGGACTACCTGAAGTGGCGTCAGTTCTACGATCTATTCAACGAGATGATCCACAAGTCCACACTTCCGGTAGTGACGAAGATGTTGTACCTAAAAAGAAACCTGGTCGGAG
Organism: Heteromyza rotundicornis; assembly: GCA_951394025.1. Lineage (NCBI taxonomy): Eukaryota > Metazoa > Arthropoda > Insecta > Diptera > Heleomyzidae > Heteromyza > Heteromyza rotundicornis. The sequence continues at coordinate 17,421,151 of OX596013.1, forward strand.
AAGCTGAAAAACTGATTGGACACTTAACAACAACGACAGAAAACTATAGCACAACCTGGACAATTCTGCAGGATCGCTATAACAATAAGCGAGTAGTTACTGCAGCTCTGATGGACAAGTTACTAGGACAAGCAAAGCACCCAGCAGACAATCCATCAGTGGCAGCTTTGAAAGGTCTTCATGAGACATCGAATGAAACTCTAAGGGCATTGGAAAATGTGGGCGTGGACACAACATCATGGGATATAATAATACATATCCTGTTCAAAAAACTTGACAGGTGTACTCATATACTTTATGAACAATCCTTGGCCAATCCTAGAGAACTGCAGTCTCTTCAACATTTTTTGAAGTTTCTGGAAACAACATTCCAATCGCTGGAGGCGGTAGGGCAAAAGAACAAACCTTCCTCTACCAAAGCACTGACGTCAATGGCAACCTCAGAATATAAGAAGAAGTGCAAATGTTGCAACGAAGATGTACACCAGCTGTTTGCAGGCCAGAAGTTTCAGAAGCTGTCAGTTAATCAGCGGATAACATTCCTTCAATCAAACAGATTATGCATAAACTGCATGAGACCAGGCCACTTCGCAAGGGATTGTTCTTCAGGAAAATGTTGCAAGTGTGGACGCAAACATAACACTCTGGTACATTTAGAAAACTCAAAAATTGTCCACCGGCTCAGGAAAACACTGGAAAAGGGTCTGAAGATTATACAGCTAAGCAATCGACAACCTTGGCAGCCTCAAAAGTTTCTCATCAAAATGGATACGTCCTTCTCAGCACCGCAGTTGTAACGCTTACCGCTAACAATGGTCAAGCGGTAGATTGTAGAGCGATTTTGGACTCAGGGTCTCAGGTCAATTTCATGACTGAAAGAATGGCCAAAAGGCTCGGACTGTCATTGAAACCCACTGTAATGCGAATTGAAGGCATAGGTACTGGAAAAAATGAAGCCCGCAGTCGCGTAAATGTCGAGCTCCAATCAAGAATCAACAAATACTCAACGCGACGGGAAGCGTACATTCTTCCTCATATTGTATCACAACAACCATTGGTGGAGTTGGACACATCATCTGGGGCAATACCAAAAAATGTCACCTTAGCAGACCCATACTACAATTGCCCTGGAAAGATCGATATACTCATCGGTGCTGAGTTTTACCAAATTCTGTTGTCCACTGGAAAAATCCACCTGGATGAAGGACTCCCAACTCTACAAAACACAGTATTTGGGTGGATTTTGGCCGTAAAGATACGCGAAGCAAATTTGGGCTACATGCGGAATATGCATTGAAGACGACAGCCTAAACCAAAAAATTGAAAGGTTTTGGCAGTTAGAAGAAATACACCAGGATCACAAGGTGCTAACGACTGCCGAAAAACTTTGTGAATCGCATTTTGCGATGAACACTACTCGGAGCAATGAAGGACGATTCATAGTTAAGATTCCATTTGCAGAACTCACGACAAATTGCAATTAATCGATTTTACTCATTGGAAAGACGTCTGGGCAAAGACAGCAAATTAATAATTCAATACACAGCATTCATGAATGAGTACGAATCATTAGGCCACATGACCAAGGTTGATATCAGCAACATATAAACGCCATACTATGTGATCCCGCACCATTGCGTCACCAGACCTGAAAGCAGTACCAAAAAACTAAGAGTAGTATTTGATGCATCATCAAAAACGTCGACAGGTTTAGCACTCAATGACCTCATGTATACAGGTCCAACCATTCAAAGCGAATTATTTTCAATACTTCTTCGGTTCCGCTGCCCACTATTTGTTTTTACTTCCGACATACAAAAAATGTACCGCCAAATCCTGATTAGCAAAGAAGACCGAAAGTACCAGTTCATCGTATGGCGTAAGGACGAAAAGGAAAACTTACAGTACTATCAATTAAACACAGTGACATATGGGACGCGCTCATACTCGCCCATACTTGGCTATAAAGTGCTTACAACAGTTAAGCAAAGAGTACAGTGCCAAATATCCTCTTGGCGCTGAAGCAGTTCTGAATGATTTCTATGTTGACGATTGTTTAACTGGCTCGGACAGTTTGGCCACTGCAATAGAAATTCAGAATCAACTAACACACATTTTAATGACTGGAGGTTTTCGACTGCGGAAATGGTGTTTTAATCACCCAAAGTAACTACAATCAATTCCAGCAGAAGACCAGGAAGTCGACCTCGACTTTAGCAGTGATGTCAACAATTCCATAAAAACATTGGGACTGACATGGTTGCCTAAAACAGACCAGTTATGCATCAAGGTGAATCTGAAGTCAGTCACTCACAATACAAAGCGAACAATTTTGTCCGACGTAGCCAGAATTTTCGATCCATTAGGAACTAAATGACAAATGGATGAAGTTTAAGGATAACCTAAAGAGACTTAATAACGCACACGTATCCAGACACATCTTTCAACAAGGCGTAAAAGATACACTACAACTTCATGCATTCGCAGACGCTTCACAGAAGGCATACGGTGCTGCAATTTATGTCAGATCTATTACCAAGAACGGAGTAATCGTGGTGCGACATTTATGTGCAAAATCTCGCGTGGCGCCTCTAAAAGCACAAACAATACCTCGGCTAGAACTTTGTGCAGCGTTTCTTAGCGCACAGTTAATGGCTCGTGTGAAGGAAGATTTACATATCCAAGATGCCATATTCTAGCCTGCATCAACTCAAGCTCGACATCATTCCAGACATTCATATCCAACAGGACTGCAAGAATTCAAGAACTGTCCTTGGCCAGCCAATGGCGACATGTACAATCAAAGGGCAAGCCCGCAGACATCCTATCGAGAGGTTTGTTGCCTTCAGAAATAATGACAAGCAACTTATGGCTTTACGGGCCCAGGTTCCTCCATGGAAAAATGAATATATGGCCAAGGATCTACGACCCGGAAGAAGCTAGTGGAAACACCATGGAGAGAAAGCTAAAAGTAGTCCATGCAAATATAGCCATCAAGAACGATTTAGAAGATTTTATTTACCAAATCAACCACGGAAACTCATTCAGAACATTACTACATATCGTGGCATACATGCTTAGGTTCATAGAGCATGCCAAAAAGGGAGCAGGTGATCGAAGACAACATATTTCAATCACAACTGATGTCATAATTAGGGCCATGCAACTGTCAGACTTTAAAGACGAAATACAGTCTCTCAGCAAACACAAATGCGTAAGCAAAACAAGCCAAATCATGTCAACAAATAATGGGTGGATTGCCAGCGACAAGAATTCAGCCAGCTAGACCATTCATCAATGCCGGAGTAGACTTCTGTGGTCCTTTCTGGTCGTTGCTCACAAGATGGAAATTAGTGGCGCAACTAAAGCACGAATTTTGGAAGCAGTGGTCGCGAGATTACCTAAATGAACTTCAATACCGATTTAAATGGAAGGAGCAAATAAACGAATTGCGTAATCAAAAGCAACGTATTCACAATTCAAGGCCACTATACCTCATCTAGCACAGTACATACATCATACGCTAGAGTTAAGGATATCCAAAATATCAGCACACCTCTGGAAGTAAAAAGGGTTTTCAATACAACATTTACAAAGTTTGAAACTCAATTGGAACAACTCACCATCCTCCAAAACCAACTAGCAAGTGAAGACTGCACAAATCTTCCGAACGTATTGGAATCCAACCGACAACATAACCATGTGGTCAGCTACACTGCACTCATCATATGGCAATTAAAATCCAGATGCAACGAGCACGTTAAAGATGCCAACAATCAAAGTAAAAACACCAACACCAACTCCCACGAACCAATGAATTCACTACAATGCATTGAACAAATGCACAGTTAGCATAATTGGCGCACAAGTTTTGTCGTGAACATGACACTCCCGTTTGCATGACTGAAAAATGCAATCGCTTCCGATTATGCTGACTGCAAAAAGAGCGGTCAAGGTTGCGACAATTAAATTAATCAAATTATAAGTATAAAAGAAGCCACACATCAATAAAGAAACGAGTTGTTTATTGACTGGAAACAGTTAAAGGTGTTTTTGTTACAAACGCAAGTTGGCGTAGTAGAATCAGTTCATTAAACATTCCGTTCGAGTGGTTGCCCAGGTTCAAGTGCCTGTGCAACATCCTATTCTCGGGATTAAACAGCGAGCGTTGCTTCTGGTAAGTAAGTCGAACACAAATATACGAAAATTACATCCCAATTTTCAACATTAATTTTATATAATTCCAAAGCGGATATACAATTATTTATATCCCGCTGTAATTTCTTTATTGCGGACCCCGACTCCGAAGTCTGAAGGCTGAAGGCCGAACAAAATCCTCAATTGACTATTCACTAGAATTTTTTTCTTTTCATACCTATCTGATAGGTTATCCCACGCCTGCACAAATCCATCATTTGTGAGAGGGGACTTCTTGACTATATCTTTGGCTTCACCTCTAGTCTTTTGATTAGGGTGATAAAGTTTTTCAAATGACGTTAACCCGGAATGCTGTATATAAGTGAACATGTCACGGAAAGTAGGTCAAGAGTATATCTCTATAAAATCTCCATAAAAAATCTCAGTGTCACACGGAGGCAACCTCATGTTGTTAGTTGATGACCGATTTTCATTTGAACTTAGGAGCATAGTATAACTGGGAGGGGGTAAAGTATGAGCTGTCAGATTGTGAGCAAATTCACCCATCATAGCAGCGCAGGCTACATATGTCTGATAACAGTTTCTCTACATATCTTTTATTATTCTTAAATCGCCACTAGGCTCTCCATTGTCGGTTGATGCTGACCGTGAGCACTATTCATAAGCTGCCTTTACTTTCACCCATAAATCTTTAAATTTCTCACGTAGAACTTCTAACGAAAAAGTAGAATGGTCACTCTGACCAGTTGTATTGAATTCCGCTTCGAACTCAAGAATTTCGTCAGCCAGTCGATTAAATTCCTTTAAAGCAGCCATTTTTCACAAAAATGATCATATTACAAAAAATTCCACTTTAATTCAAAAAAAATTTCCAAATAATAGAATATTTGGAATCGCTTATTTCATTTAAATATTTCTCGAAAATATTTATAAGCGATAAATAAATTCACATTTTTGTTTTATAGTTTCAAACCTTTGCCTATACTTCAAATACACTATAAGGTGAGAATGGAAAACAACAAAAAATGTTACGAAATGCAAATATAAAATATAAAAAAGCGGTAAAGAAATAATAAATTCCTTTTTTTTAAATTTCGCCACGTAAATATTCAGTTCCAGTTAAAGAAATATTTCTAATTTCTTATTGACTGAACTGGCACATACAAATTTCACTAAAAACCTCGTTTGTTGTTGTTGCAGTTGGGTTTCGTTTAATTCCCGCGTTGCTAGCTTTGGCTTCAGTTAGTTTCTTCACTTTAAATTTAGTTCCCAATTCATTTTACACTGAATTTACTTTAATTTTAAATTTATTACTTTGTTTTACTATTAAATAAAATCTTTAAAAACGAACGTCCGTCCGCTGCCGAAATAGAGAAAACAAACTAAAGCAAATCTCAAATAATGCACCAACAACCTGCAGTGGAGACTTTTTCTTGTGAAAGCGGGTGGGAGTATCTGTTTGTGTGTGTGTGCGTTTATTAATTTCAGCACAGTGCAATATGTCGAATATTTTTCGATTAATACTTTTGATTTTCTCACTTTAAGTACCTACATTTAATTGGTATTATTGGTTATTATATTTTCAATTCTTTACTCAAAATATACTTCGTTTGGAAATTATTTCAACTTTTATTACCAAAGTTCTCGAAATTAAAATTGGCGCCAATGTACGCTGCTTTGTAAAGAGTTGGCAGAATTAAAAAATCGTGTACAAATTGTTCGAAGCTTTATTTTATAAATCACTTCACTTTCAGAATAAAATTACAAAATTGTTTTTGGACTAATGGAGAAAAACGAGAGAAAACTAGACAGTGGACTATCTTCGGCTATACCGAAGCTGAAATACCCCCACACAGTAGGAAGAAGTACCTCGAACGTAAAAAAATGTGGTCTCAAGACCCTATTTTGAGCAAATTATAGGTGGTTTTGGAGCCAGGACCATGTCCAAAATCCTAAAAAAAATCTAAAAGCTTCCAATCAAATCCACCAAAAAAAAAAATTGGTCTCAAGACCCCGTTTAGACCCTTATATATGTGGCTTCGGAACCTCGGACCATGTCAAAAATACGTTTCTAAACATTTCCAATCGAATACAACAATAAAAAATTTTTACCTTTTTTTTCGGTGTATGGGAGCCACGCCCAGTTTTTATCCGATTTGGCTGATTCTCGAACTTGATCTCAGTATTCACGAGAAAAACATGTACCCAAAGTTTCAAGTCGATATCTCCAAAACTGCGATCGCACGTGGTCGCACGATAGCGGACAGACGGACAGACAGACGGACATCGCTAAATTGACTCCGGCGGTGATGCTGATCAAGAATATATATACTTTTCCATACCGGACACGCCTCCTTATTGGCGTTACAAACGTTGTGACAAAGTGAGTATACCCTGCCACAGTGAGTGTGGGGGTATAATTAGTGGCTTGGGCTGGCAATTGAGCGTTTGAAAGTTTTACTTTATTTATATCACGGATAAATTTTTAGTCTTTGGTTGTTAATATTTTAAAAATGCGCACATATGATCACCATTAATAAATGTAACGCACCTTTTTAAGATTTGAAGCAGCAACTTTGATGATGCTGATTAAGCTTATTATGATGTGGAGGGGCTTTTCGTCTCCGTTTTTTCTCAAATTCTTTGCTGTGGAGGTCTTTTCGTCTCCTTTGGAATGGATCCGGCTCGAAAGACCAATAAATGGGCGCAGGCCTTGTTCCTATGCGAACTCTTCGATACACTCCGAAAAAAAAACTATGAAATAAATAGGATTTTACTATTAACTCAATTATTTTTATACCCCCACACTCACTGTGGCAGGGTATACTAACTTTGTCACAACGTTTGTAACGCCCATAAGGAGGCGTGTCCGGTATAGAAAAGTATATATATTCTTGATCAGCATCACCGCCGGAGTCAATTTAGCGATGTCCGTCTGTCTGTCCATCTGTCCGTCCGCACGATAGCGGTCGCAGTTTTGGAGATATCGACTTGAAACTTTGGGTACATGTTTTTCTCTTGAATACTGAGATCAAGTTCGAGAATCAGCCAAATCGGATAAAAACTGGGAGTGGCTCCCATACACCGAAAAAAAAGGTAAACATTTTTCAAGTCTTTTTTATGGTTGTATTCGATTGGAAATGTTTAGAAACGTATTTTTGACATGGTCCGAGGTTCCGAAGCCACATATATAAGGGTCTAAATGGGGTCTTATGACCAATTTTTTTTTTTGTGGATTTGATTGGAAATTTTTAGAAATGGATTTTGGACATGGTCCGGGCTCCAAAACCACCTATAATTGGCTCAAAATAGGGTCTTGAGAAAACATTTTATGTTCGAGGTACTTCTTCCTACTGTGTGGGGGTATTTCAGCTTCGGTATAGCCGAAGATAGTCCACTCTCTAGTTACTATTAAATTTGGTCAATGGGATGCAAACTACTATAATAACAACTTCGATACTATTATTCTAATAGTTCAATTGTACTATTGATTTAATAATATTTCCAATTGAAAAAAAATTAAGCATCCTATTACTCAAACAATAGTACGCTTTATTATTTTAAATGTTGACCCTATTGAGCTAATAGGACACCGAATTAAAACAATAGTGTGATGTGCCATTTTTTTAATAGTACACTGAGCGAACAAACGCATAGTAGATTAAATATTTTTTATTTAAATGTGTTTTGAATATTTTAATATTTAGAAATCAGTATCTCATATAGAAATTCAATACGCGCGTATTTAAATGTTTTCTATAAATAAAGCCGCAAGCCAGTCTTGAACCTACGACCTCTGTAAATTGGAAATAACAAATTCACACTGATCCATCACAGGCTAAATTTTTCTGTGTCTAATATATATGAAGCAGAAAATAAACAACGTTTTTTTGTGAGTTTCTATTTTTAGATTCGAAAACTTCAGTTTACATTTTTAAAAGAAAAAAATCAAGGCATGCTGAGCAATATATAATTGATATTTCTTTTTTTTGTTTTGAAAACTTAAATTTATAAGATTTGCTGAGCAATATACAAACATTTAGACGCTTGTGAAAAATGACGGAAATGGACGAGTCGGTTAGAGCGCACTCTAAACTCCAGAGGTTCCCGGTTCGAATTCCGACAAAACTTAATTTGTGGAAAAGTTGTTACAAATGATTCTAAGGAAATTGGCAAATAAAAAAATTAAATAAAGTAAAAACTAAATAAATTAAAAAAAGTTAAATAAATAAAAAAGAAAAAAATGTGTTTTTCTTAATTTAAATAAATAAAAAAATTTAATATTTCCATATTTAATTTCAATATTTCCATATTTAATACAATTTTAATTTAAATAAAAACAGCTTAGGAGCACTATCAAATACGTTTATATATTATTTAAATACGTTTTCATTTGATTTCACTATTTTTTCCCTCAGTGTATATACTATAATTTAATAGTCCGAGTAACTATTAAAATAAAAAGAAAACCTTATTTTTGAAATAGTATATACTATTAAATAGTAAGAATAGAAAGAAAAACCGCGAAGGTTGAGCTATTTAAATTTTTTTTTTTTTTACAATTGTTATAGACAAAAGTAAAACGTTAAATTCATAAATGAATAAATAATTCAAGAGTACATGTACATAAATGAAATCCATAAGTAGTCTTTTAGTATTTCTTAACTCTAAAAGCCTTTTTCAGAATTTAAAAGATATTGGTGAATTGGAGGGCCATCGAATTCAAAAATACAGTGCAAAGAAAATATATTTATATTTTTAGATGTTATATATGCTTGATAATGTTCACTAAAATAGTCGACATGCCACAGCGCACATATAAAATAAACATCGATTTGATGCAAAATATTTTCTTCAATTTCATATAGAAAGACGGATTGTAAATGAGTTTTTGTTAAAAAGAAATGTTTTTTATAAATTTTTCCACGAAACTCAAGTTTTTGAGTACAATTAACTTCTGACAAGTTCCCAATAGAGGCGCAGGAAATTATTCATTTATTTCGGATTCTGGTGCCACTTTCGACGTAGTTAATTTTAAAATGTTTGTCAAAATTTATTTTGATTAAACATTTAAAAATAAAATACGCATTCTTTCGTTCCAGTCACTTTATGTTATTTAGTTATTATTTGGATAATTTAAATTATTTCGACCGAACCAAGTGCTCTGGGCTTTTGGAAAATACCCATAAACCTATTGATTGGATATCGCCTTGAGGTCGAGTTGATATCAAATAGTTTTCTTAAATTTCCAACGTTAGTTCTCAACTTCAGCTCAAGTGGCGGTCTATAGCATTCTCATCTTAAAAGGACATGGAATTACCCATTGATAATATATCGTCTTCATTCTAACAGAAATCCCTAAGTCCATTTTTCTAATTAAAAATAAACTAGTGTTAATATGTAATAATTTAGTATCTAACATACAGATAATTCCACTTTAAAATACAATTGTGCCTGTGAAAAGAACGATTATAAATAAAAGCTATAAGCAGTATAAAAGGAAATTAGATTAGCTTTTCAATGAGCCCATAAGTACATTTCTTATTGAAAAGATATTCACAAAAACCTAAAAACAAAAATTTGTATCAATAAAAAAATGTACCAATTTTTAAATGGAAATGGGTGGCGAATTGGCCATAGGTGCACATTAGACCGTATCACCTTATAGGGGGGAAAAAAAAGTTAACCGCACACCATCTAATTTAAAGCAAATTTGGAAGGAGATTCCGAAAAATTGTTTTTTGGCCGATCGTAGAGGTAGCGCATTGACATATTTCTTCATATTGTCACCATTTATGATCCGATTTTAAAGTATAATATATCAATTTCTTTAATTTATGTTGTAGAAGTTGAGAAGTTGAAAAACCAAACATTCCAATGTATACATTTGGGTATATTAGGGTGTTAGTAACTGAGACCAGGTGTGTAAGTACTAGAAGGGTGTACTTATCCTCTGAGACATTATTATAGGTCTCCTCGAGACAAAAATTTTGATATATTATACTTTAAAATCGGATCACAAATGGTTACAATATGAAAAAATATGTCTATGCGCTAGCTTTACGATCGGCCAAAATATGCGGAATCTCCTTCCAAATATGCTTCAAATTAGATGGTGTGCGGACAACTTTATTTTTTCGAGACGGTCTAGTGCACATACCATTTTTCGTGTATAATATTAATGTTAATTTTTATTTATTTGAACTACAGCTTATTTCGTGCACCCTACACACAAAAAAAAGTCGGTAAATCTAACCCAAAAAGAGGGTTAAAAACGCTCCAATGTTGTACGTTTCACCGTTGAGAGATGGTAAATTTATTCCACAATTTTTTCCACGGTTAAGTTGTGAATTTTTCAGTAAATTTGGGAAAAATTCACATCTAATCAAAAATTGTGGTAAAAAACTTACAATATAAATAAATTTTTCGATTATTTGAACTATTTTATGTCGAATTTTAAAGATTTATTTTAACAATTTTTTTCGGTTTAACCAACTTATTAACAACGGTAAATAAATTCAGGTTTTTCATACATTTTGAAAAGTTGTACGTTTTTACCTTTGCAACTAGGTGCTGTAAGAGAATTGACCACCTATTTCATCCAAAAAAAACCGCCCATTCGAAAGTTATTGATTAGACCTTTCCATTATTAAATTTGCGACAAACCATAAATATATACATCTTTAGGGTGCACGAAATAAGCTGTAAGACACTGTAAAAATGTGAAGCATAAATTTATTATTATTATTTTGTCTCTAATAATAATAATTTGGGATTTTTTTAAATCTCCGTTTTTGGGATTCTCCAAGTGTGGCAAGCCTAAGTCACTGTCTTTTTCGTTGCAAGCAAAACGAACGCGTTTTGTCACGATGTCAATAAGTCGCAGGTGTCCGCACTTGATTGCACGATACAAATTGTGGTAATGGTTCGAACAGCGGAATTGTTTCAAACAAGAAATACAGAATTACAAGATACCGCCATGAAGCTGTTTGCTGTAGCATGTAGCTTGACGTCATAAGACACTTTGGCAGAAAAGGACGAACGTAGCCATTGATAGATTTTTGGTTCTCTAGGAAGAATTTTAGGCGGAAGAATTGTTTAGGGAAATGCTTTAGTGCATTTTAAATTGTTGTTTGTAGATTTTTCGTAGATTTAGTTTGAAATTTTGAAAGGTGTTCAAAAATTTTTCTCATTCAGATCTTTCTAGCAATGCCGGCTTGCAGAAATACAAAAACAAAAAACAGATATTCGATTGACAAGTATCTCGAGACGAAACGACAATAGTAAAGCTACGTCGTCATCTTTGTTTTGTAACGTTTGGAGCTAGGGTCTGGCACGTCTCTTGCTCAGCTTGAGATCGCCGGATGTCGCGGGATCTTTTGCTCCCTGCTGTCGTACAAAAAAAAATTGTCGTACAAAGAAAATCGAACAGAAGAAACAAAGGGAACGTAATAGATTGGCATCGAGCAATGACTGCCAAGTCAGTTGGTGCTTTGGTGGTTCGCACCGTGGATGGGCCCTCCCCATATGACTGCTAAAGTAGCCATCCTTTGGCATCCAAATTGCCATCACTATTTAAATGGATGCCCCTTATCCGCACATCGTCTTCTCCTACTGCATCCTCAACCGATTCTTAATTCCTTAGCACCACATTATTTTCGATAAAAAAAAACTCAAAAAGATTGCGAAATATCGGACTTATACATTATATTCAGGATCATGAAAAGAATATAAACAATTAAATTAAAAAACTCAAAAAGATTGCGAAATATCGGACTTATACATTATATTCAGGATCATGAAAAGAATATAAACAATTAAAATTTAAACATAATGACAGGTAAGTATAGACAAGTAAATATATTGAATTTTAAATTTAATTTAACATATCTTTTCTTTTCAGGTAAATATTCATATTTTTTTATTTATTTTTTTTTTTTACGTTACTTCACGTTACGTTTCTTTACATTTCGCTACAATTAAAATCAATCAATTTACATTTAACTTTTCATTTACATATTTCTTTTTCAGAACAACCAGCAAAGTTTTTTTTTTAGGTAAGTATGTGTGAGCAAGTATGTGTAAGTACTCTACAGGTAAGTATATGTGTAGGTCTTTAATTTGACTTTAATTTGAACATTTTTCTTTTTTTTCAGGTTAACAAATAATTAGGAAGGCGTCCATAATGGTAAATGTTTTCAAGGTAAGTGTTGTGTATAAACAGGTAAGTATGTGTAATTTAAATTGTCTAATTTTTCTTTTTGATTTTTCAGGTTTACATAGAAGTTCACAAAAAAGGTAATAAATCTATATGGTAGGTATTTTTAGGTAAGTATATGTGTAGGTGAAGTATGTTTAGATTCCAATTTACATTTTTTTTTTTTAGATTAAATATATGTTTATTATTTAGTTTTCTTTTCAGATTTGTTGTTCTACATTTTCTTTTGGCGTATTAATTCGGCTTTTATTGTAGTTTTAGGTTTTTCGTTGTTTTTGAACACACCGAAAAATGGCTTAAAATATGCCCTTTTCTAGGCTTTTTACTGCGCTGTCTAAATAGGGGGGTAACTAGAACTCTTCTTGGGCCCAAAAAAAACCTAACGCGGTTCTATGAACGTAGTGTTACCAGATTATCTTGAGTAAAAAAGAGTACAAGTTGCAGGGGGTCCCAAAACTCCTCGGTTTTAAACCACATATTTATTAGAAAACAAAATTTGGAAAAAATTTCTCCAAAAAAAATTCCAACCTTTGTTAAAATTTTTTATAAAAAAAGTTTTTTAGTACAAATAACTAAGAAACAGAATACAATATGCACAAAGTTTTTTTTTTATCTGAAATACTAAAGAAATGTATTTAAAATTTGGTAAAACTCACCAGATAACCACGTATACGTGTCTACTTAGGTTTCTTTAGGCGTTAATGAATTGAAATGTGAAACTCCAAAGAGTCTAGGTGAGAAAGAAATTACACGGATAAAAGGTAAAACACAACATTTTAGACACTGGGTGCTAATGTCCGATCCTTCCCCAAGAAATTGAAAAATTTAGATATATATTTGGATTGTTTTTGATAAAGACATTCAAAATTGTTTTTAATATTTCGAGTAAAAGAAGTAATAGGTTTCTTACTAAATTTTTGTTTCAACCGTAGCATTTAAGAATTTTTGTAACTTTTTGAATGCAATGTGACGAATGATGCTTCAAACTAACAAACATTATATTTGAACATTTAATTCTGACGAATAATAAAAATTGGTAACTTTACTGAGCCGATACATTCAGTTGTTATATGATAAAGTCACAGAAATAAGAAAAGAGTACTTAATAGTACTTTCGGAAAAAAAGTGAGAGTAAAATAGAGGAGGGCCTAAAAAATAGTACTGTACTCTTTAAAAGAGTACGTCTGGTAACCCTATATGAACGCCACCTTCAAAAGATTTTCATACAACTAAAACACTATTACAATGCCAAAACCTCTTATTTTTCTTAAAAATTAAACATATATTTTTTTGTACAAAACTTCACTTTCACATTTACTTATCTTCTTTTATTTCTTTTCAGCTTTCTTGCAGGTTTTTCAGGTTCGAAAAGTTGACGAAGGATGGTAACCCTTTTTTTCGGGGGGTGCTCCGCCTTTTCTTTTTATAGTTGTTTTCTTGCTCCTGTTGCTGTTGGTATTCTGTGGTGTCGCATGTAGCTATTTTTCTTTCCTTTGCCTTTTGTTGTCCGTGTTAACATCAAGTTTATATTGTTTTTTTGTTTTTTTCTTTTTTTTAAATCAATTAATTTTATATTTTATTCGGTGTTCAGTGATGTCTCAAATTTTCTTCTTTTTATCTTTAAAGATCTGTTAACCGGAAATGCCTTCTCTTTCGCTGTCCAAGGTATCTGAGAGAGACCATGCTGGCGGTCACTCTCTCTAATTTTTGGCAGTTCGTAATGGTGTGTCCAATTTTTTTCTTCTTTATTTTTTTTTTAGACTGGCAGCATTGGTTGATTCTATCTGACGAGGGATGCATCGTTGCAGTTCACTTACACTTACTAATAACTTTCTATTTTTCTACTTGCATGTGCAGGCGACCGCCACACCACAAAGTAGTGGATGCAAGCTTGTGAGCATCAATAGGTTGCAATGACAGCTTCCGGGCAACTGCACTTACTTTACTTCCGGGGACAAGGTAACACACGTTTAGACTTCCAACATCGTAAGACGATCTACATTCATTATTTGATATTTAACTAAATAATAATATAAATGAACAAATATGTAAATAATATAATAACTAATAAGGACTAATAAATTGATAAAAACAAAAAAAACTGGTAGAATTTAATGAAGATAAGGATATAAATAAATGGGACTTAAATAAATAATTTAATATATAAATAGGTAAGTGTATAAATAAAGGTAAAAATATTTGAATAAATAACTAAATACTAATATCTCAGATGAAGGATCACGGGAGTTTTTCCAGATTGCTAAAACAGTTTTGTCCAGGTACATGTGTATTTGTTTGAGGTGGTATGTTTTCACCAACATGTTGTTTTTATTTTTCTTGCAGATCTGTTGCCAGCAACACAACTACGTACATTTAAGGATGACGAACCTCTTCCAACTCATTGACGCGTTTGTAACTGGGATTTCTATAGGGCTCACGATTAGGCTGTCGCTTGGCGATGTTTCGCTCTGCTCGACGACATTCTTCTAACAACTGATCCATTGTGTGGACAGTCATCGGAAAAATTAGCTGCACTATCCCATCTTTTAAATTGTCTTTAACGATGCGCACCAGTTCATACTTAGGTATGGGCATCCGCAACTGATTTTTCTGTGAAATGACAGCACTGTGGGACTCTTCCACCGTTTCATTTGAATACTGTCTGCGCTCCATGATCTTCCGCTGAATCTCATAGTCGCTCTCATGTCTTCGGAATTTCCGAAGCATGGCCAACTTCAAATCCTCCCATTCTGGCTGAGGGTGTTGGTGTCTAAACGACCAAAACCACTCGTACGCCTCCCCCGATAAAAGTGGATGGAAGTGCTTCAAAAGCTCTGACCATGGACAGTTTCGATCTTCCCGTATCGCTTCCACTCTAAATAAAAAAATCTTCGATGGTCACCGTTTTCGAAGAACCATTAAATTTAAGGCCCCATTTATCTAGATGGTATGGGTACCAGATTCCGAAAATGATAGGAATAATTAGCCGCATTGTTTTGTTGTATATTTGATTGTTGCTGTTGGTTATGATGGGGAAATTGATATTCATGTTGTTCGTATGGATAAGATACTCTGGTCAAAACCCTGATTTTGATTGGTTGGTGGTAGTGGGGGCTGAGCTTGAAAATGTTCGCTCTGATCGGATTCCCTAACTTCGCATTCGGTTCTCCAATACCAGCTTGGTTAACCCATTAATGACGAGCGTGCCCATATGGTAACGCTGACAGCGTTCTACGGTATGTGCAATTTCAAAAATATTGTCGCGGTATAAAATCGCGAACAAAATCACACACTCACTGACCGAATTAACGCACTGCACAATTTTATTGATTGTTATTTTTTTTATAAATTAGTTTTGCTTAACAAATTAAGCAAAACAAATTCGCCACTCGCGGGTGAAATACGACCGGCGCGCGGAAGAAGAAAACTGAATATTTTGTTTGAGCTGTCAAAGTTCTCTTGCTTTTTTCTCATTTCTATCGCTTTTGCTTTCGTTAAGTTAGCTCAGTGAGCGGCGGCGATCCGATGAGGGTATTGCCAGCCTCGCCATTACAATAGTAAAATGTCAGAGCCTGGACTAGAGCTTTTGTACTCTTTGAACCTGTTTGAGGGAGGGGAATTTGAGAACATTTATGCTTTCGCCTATACGTACATGAGTGCCGCCAAAATGTATATTTCATTTTGGTGGGTGCAGGGGGGTATATGTAAATTTGCCAAACACACCTAGAAAAATCTGAAGAGATTTTTCGCATATAGGTATGGGTAAAGCCCCGACTGCGGACACTGGTTTCTGCGTAAGCCGCACTCTGTGTATGTGGGAAAATAAATGGAAAGTGAGCGTCATAGGCGCTCATATATTCCAATTCTTTTAGTTCTAGTAGGGGACGTTTTCCGAGCTATGCCTGAGGGACTTGGGGCTGACTTAGAACTCCATGTTTTCGTGTATTTTGACGATATTATTATCGTCACAAATACATTTGATAAGCATGTTGAGGTTCTGAAGGAGGTCCTGAGGAGGATTTGTGGGCAGGGCTTGTGATGAATAGGGAAAAATTTAATTTTTCTGTTTCTTCGCTAAGGTACTTAGATTTGTTTCGAATTTCGCTGATTTGGTTAAGCCTCTAACTGATCTTCTAAAGAAGAAGAACAGGTTTAGATGGTCGCCGGAGTGCGAGGACAGCTTTTTGAAGGCCAAGGAGCGCCTAGTGACGGCGCCGGTCCTGAGCTGTCCTGATTTCGAACGACCCTTCGTAGTTCAGACTGATGCTTCCGATTTTGGAATAGGTGCCGTTTTGACACAGCAGTTTGATGAAGGGGAGAAGGTCATTTCGTATTTGAGTAGGTCGTTGAGTAGATGCGAGAGGAATTATTCCACTACCGAGAAGGAGTGTTTGGCTGTTTTGTGGGCAGTTGAGAAGTTGAGGCCATACATCGAAGGGGTCAGGTTCACAGTGGTGACCGACCATTATTCGTTGGTATGGCTCAACAATTTGAAAGATTCTTGCGGTAGGTTGGCTAGGTTGGCTTTAAAGCTCCAGCAATACGATTATGAAATCATACATCGTAAGGGGAAAGATCATGTTGTGCCCGACATGCTTTCTAGATGTGTCCCAGTCGTAGGGGAGGTAGATGGGCGTGTTAGAGATATATGGGTGGATTCCATGGTTAGGAAAGTGGAGGATAAACCACTCGATTACCCAGCTTGGAGAATTGAAAATGGGGTGTTATATAAACACATAAAGGCAGGGACAAATAGTTGGTTTAGTGCTGGGTACGAGTGGAAGAGAGTTGTGGGCAGGAGTGATAGGCGCAGTATTTTATTCGAGTGTCACGATAATCCATTATCGGGACACATGGGAGTTAGGAAACATACGCAAGGGTAGTTGAGAAATATTATTGGTCAAAAATGAAGGCAGAGATAGCTAGATATATTAAAGGTTGTCAGGTTTGCCAGAGGGTGAAACCTGACAACAATAAGCCAGCTGGTTGTATGGTAGACGAAGACGAAGACGGAGACGGACGAGAAAAGGGGACATGGCATGCGCAGGACCTTAGGCCGCACATTGACTCAGGGTGATTTTCTCCGGTTAGATTCGAAAGTTGGCTGGTCTCAGGAGACCAAGCAACTTTCGCGGAGGTGGGGTTATCGCGGCATAAAATCACGACACGAATGTTGTTGTTTTATTGTTTGTTTTGTTTTTTTTATGTTTCCCTTTTGTTCGGGGCGACGGGAGAACAAAATCGGAGGAACAAAATCACACACGCACTGACCTAATTAACGCACTGCACAATTTTATTGATTGTTATTTTTTTATAAATTAGTTTTGCTTAACAAATTAAGCAAAACAAATTCGCCACTCGCGGGTGAAATGCGACCGGAAGAAGAAAACTAAATATTTTGTTTGAGCTGTCAAAGTTCTCTTGCTTTCTTCTCCTTTCTATCGCTTTTGCTTTCGTTAAGTTAGCTCAGTGAGCGGCGGCGATCCGATGAAGGTATTGCCAGCCTCGCCATTACAATAGTAAAATGTCAGAGCCTGTACTAGAGCTTTTGTACTCTTTGAACCTGTTTGAGGGAGGGGAATTTGAGAACATTTATGCTTTCGCCTATACGTACATGAGTGCCGCCAAAATGTATATTTCATTTTGGTGGGTGCAGGGGGGGTATATGAAAATATGCCAAACACACCTAGAAAAATCTGAAGAGATTTTTCGCATATAGGTATGGGTAAAGCCCGGACTGCGGACACTGGTTTCTGCGTGAGCCGCACTCTATGTATGTGGGAAAATAAATGGAAAGTGAGCGTCATAGGCGCTCATATATTCTAATTCTTTTAGTTGTTTTTGAGCAGGGAAGAAGGAAAGTAAAAAGTGAAGTTTTAGATTTTAAATTTAATTTGGCTTAAATAATTGGTTAGAAAATTTTTTTAATTTTCTTTCCTGTGTTCTAAATTGTGTTTTTGGAGTGATGAGGTGGAGCAGTTGCAAGCGTCGGATTGTGGCTGGAGGACAAGTGTTCCAAAGGGAGTATTTTTGCGCGCTGGTTTAGTTTGGCCAGCTAGTGTTTTTT
This sequence comes from Heteromyza rotundicornis, assembly GCA_951394025.1. NCBI lineage: Eukaryota > Metazoa > Arthropoda > Insecta > Diptera > Heleomyzidae > Heteromyza > Heteromyza rotundicornis. Next base: position 17,439,594 of record OX596013.1, read on the forward strand.
TTTACTTTATTTTATTTGTGGCAGTCGGCCACTTAGTGTTTTGAATTTGAGGAATTTAATAGAGTTGGACCGGTTGTGTTCGGTCGTGATTTGTTTTGGTGAAGTGTTTCCGTCCTGGGAATTTCAAGTAGTTTGCTTGGAATTTGTTTGGCCGTTTCCCCCCTCTTCCTTATTCCTTTTTTTGTTTGTGTCGTCCCGCATCAGAGCCAAGTTGTTGCTGGACATCGAATTTTATCGAAGTCCAGCTGGTGAATAGATTCTGCAAAGAATCGTGCGAGGGATTTCAGACAGGTTGGTCTGGTCCCGCAAATCAATTGCGTTTGAAAAAATATAATTTTTTTTTATATATAAATAATTTCTTTTGGGTATTTGCCGTTTTGTGTCAACTTTGAAAAGGGTTTGTGTTCGGTATTATTTTCTTGGTGTCGGGAAAATTTCCGTTTCTTTTATATATATATATACATATATATATTTATATATATATATATTCCGGCAGTTTCGGTGTAGGGTTTTAAAAGTTTTCGCGTGTTCGTGTTGTTCGTTCGGCCGGGGATACCATACCGCGAGGGTCGGCTTAAATCCCACGCTTCGCGACTGTGCTATTCGGGCAAATAGGGAATTTAATTATCGCGTGGGGATTTTTGGGTTTAGAGTTGTGAGGAAACAGGAGGAAAGTCAATGGGGCATTAGCACACTGGGTGGCAACTCCCTTCACACAACGGGGGAAATCCGTTTTATGGTCGGTAGTCTAGCGAGAGTAGTTGATTCGGGTAGTTAATTTCGGAATCTTCGCCAGCAACACGTGTGGTGATCGTAATTCCGCTCCTTGAATAGAATTTTGCTCGTAGTTTTCCCCATAGCCCAGTCTCTCTTCTCGTAGAATTAATTTCGGAGTCTTCGCCAGCAACACGCGTGGTGATCGCAATTCCGCTCCTTGAATAGAATTCTGCTCGTAGTTTTCCCCTCACCCAGTCTCGCTTCTCGTAGAAATGAATTCGGAATTTCGCCAGCAACTCGTGTGGTGATTTATTCCGTTCCTTTGCCCAAATCTCGCTCATAGTTTTCCCCTCACCCAGTCTCTCTCCCTGTAGAAATTTATTCGGAATTTTCGCCAGCAACCCGCGTGGTGAACTATCCGCTCCCTGGACCAAATCTCTCTCGTAGTTTTCCCATCACCCCGTCTCTCCTCTCATAGTAATAAATTCGGAATTTCGCCAGCAACTCGCGTGGTAAGCTAATTCCGCTTCTTTGGTAAAATCTCACCTCTCATCGTTTTCCCCAACAGGCATAAGCCCTCGAAACCTCGTCAGCAATTCGTGTGGTGACATTAGTTTCGCTCGTTCTCTTAAAGGATTCAGCAGAATTTGGCCAGCAAATTCCGCTTCCTCTAGTCTTCTCTTTTCGGAACTTTCGCAACGACCCATGTGGTGACAGTAGTTTCGCTCTCCCAGCAAAATACCCGAGAATTTAGCCCAAATCTAGTTTTTCCTCCCGAAAACTCACTTTATTCAGAACTTTCGCCAACGATCCATGTGGTGAGCTCAGTTCCGCGTCCCTATACTCTCCCGCAGACCCTCGACCTCAACCGCCCTGATTCGGAATTTTCGCCCGCGAATTCGTCGGGTGCAACGACCGCTTACCTCAAATCCCCGTAAATTCTCCCGTTAGAAATTCGCCAGTATCCGCGTAAAATGAAGACCCTACTGTCCCCGAAAAATCCTTGCCAGATAACCCCTCTCTCTATAGTACCCCTTTGCTCTAAATCTGTGTGTAGACTCTTTTCCCCGTTGCCCAATCTGAAGTAGGCTTTCGCCAGCAATTCGTGCGGTGTATAAACTCTCTGACGTAGAATTTAGAGCTCTCGCTAAGACTCACCGTAGATAACAGCGTATCGCCCCATAATCCTCCGCACGTACCAAAATCCAACGCGCCTCAGACGGACATCGACTCATGGAATTGGCTGGAAATTGCTAGTGCCCCAGCGGTCGGCCTCCCACCACACAATATCGATAATATAAGTTAAGCAAAGTGTACACATGAAAATTTCAACAAAATAAATGAAATTAAAAATTAGAATAATTAACTAAAAATCTTTAAATTTGCACACACGGTTTTTGCAACGAATTCTGGACGCCGACGGCTTTACCCCGGCCCCCAGAAAAACATCGTTACAGAGTTTTAAATAAAGTTTTAGTTCAAAATAGCGCGATAATATTTGAACGAATATCACTAATCCGTTTTTTGATGTTTATAAAGCATACTTTGATCTTTCTTTTGATATATAACTCTAAGCAATCGCTCGTCAGTAGCGAACGTGGCGGATAATTGAAAAGTATTGTTTTTAAAAAGTGGGCAAAAACAGCGAAAAGTCACGACCTTTCCAGTAAGAATATTTTTCATTGCATTTGGGTAAAATATCAAAGTATTAGAAAACGTATAAAATAAAATTATTTATAACTTCTGTGTTACCTTTTTATCATTTTGAATTTTGCTGTTACCATATGGGCACGCTCGTAACTCTAGCCAATTTATATTTTCTTACTGAAATTGTTTGTATGAGCTTTTTTTATGTAAAATTAAATTTATTTTATTTGTATATTGATTTGAAAGTGTGTTTGTGTACTTCATATAATTACAAACAATTTTTTTTTAATATTCAGATTTTAAATAATTTTTGTACGTGTACATATTTGAGTATTTTTTGTAAAATGAAGTAAATTTTATCTATATATTGGTTCGAAATATATTTTTTTTTTAGCTTTTTTCATATAAAGTTAAATATATTTTATCTATAAATTGTCTTTAAAGTGTGGTTATGTACTTGGTGTACTTATGAAAATTTAGCAGCACCTCTTAAGTTGATTTAGCCATATCCGTATGTCTGTCCGTTATTTGTATTGGTATGGGCTATTGAAGGAGCTAAATGAAAGCTAGGCGGTCCAAACATTGAATTTATCCTTTGGAGGTCCTAGAAGGAGTTGATATAGCAAATGGGCGAAATCGATCAACTGCCACGCCTACCTTCCATACAAGTGAAAGTCGAGTTTTGTAACAAATGTTACCCAATTTCACGGGAATTGTGATAGGAAAAGTATCCGTAAGATATATTGTCCGCTTTGCGTCGATGGTGAGTGCCGCAAAACTGTATGAGGAATACCCCGATCATGACATGACATCATAACGCATACAAAATCCACGTCTAAGATGGCTAGGTCATGCCGAGCTGATGAATGTAAAAAAGTACTACTAAATGGAGCACATGTGAGTACCGTCGGTGGAATGAGCGGAAGATGGCGACCAGGTCTCAGATGGAAGGGTGCATGGTATATATAGGTTTACTTCGACCGGTTGAAACTTACTCAATTGTTTTTTAACAAATTTACATTACGATGAAGACATTTAGGCGAGCATAATTTTATTCGGCTGGACAAGATGATTAGGAGGAAGATGAAGCAGGTACTTCCTATGGGCTTCATCGTAAACCACTTTTACAGCGATGTAAGTTGTGTATGTCAAATGAAATGATGACGAGGACCTTTCCAATTTCAGTTCATATGGAGCTATTTCTTATTTTATTGAAAACCTAAGCAGTATTTTGGTGGATAATTAGGGCCAGCCTTGAGTGACTGCCAAAATTTTAAGAATATCAACTTGAATACTATTGAAAAGGTCTATCGGACCCCATTCTATGATGACTACCAGGATACTTATCAAGGAAACCCTAGTTGAAAACTGACCTACTTTTCTAACTTTTTTCCTAAGGCTATAAAATTTTTTTGATGCAAAAATGTGCGTTTTTTAAAAACAAACAACTTTACTGAAGAAACTTTTGTGATCAAAAATGCTCCTAAATTTATAGAATTTTTTTTTTTTTTTTTTTTTTTTTTAAATTTTAGATTTAAAAAAATTGGTTGATTAAAATTTTTTTTACAAAATAAAACTTAAAACATTGCTAAACTTTCAAAAATTTAAAAAAAAAGTAGTTGTAAACAATAATATCTTAAATTAGGTAATTTTGCTAGGGTTGTGACGAGTGTTAACATATGGCCAGGGCTGGGCACACGGAGAGCGGTCCAAAAAAAAAGTTAGAAATTCGTTTCTTAGGTCATTTTTAGGTATTCTTGAAAAAATTCCGAAAATTTCGCTCTCGTCATTAATGGGTTAAAGTGTGTAGAGGTCAACCCGGTACAAATCTAGCAACTATCTGTTCGAACTGACTCAACATACTAGCCTGTGCGGCTCCCACTTAAAGTACGAAAAACGAAAAAAAAACACCATTATATCTACTAGCCACTTAAAAAAAACCACCTAAAGTTAAAAAAAAATACCAAAACATTTAAATTTCCAAAAAAAAATTCTCAAGATTTAAATGGAATTTTATACTTGTATATGTTTTTTTCTTAGGTATATCTTATTTTTAGTTCTAGTTTTAAGTTTTAATTTAAAGTTCCCAAAAAAATAAATTATCAAAAAAAAATTTTTAAGTTTTTTAAATTTGTATTCAAGTTTTTAAGTTTTTAAAGAATTTGTAAAAATAATTTTTTTTTTTTAACATAGTTTTATGTTTTAATCAAGTTTAAATTTAAATCTAAAAAAAATTTAAAGTAGTTAAATTTAAATCTATAAAAATTTTAACGTAGCTCTTAAGTTTTAATTCGAATTTTAATTTAAGCAATTTCAAAAAATTTTAAAGTTTTACTTTTTTAGGTTTAAGTTTTTCATTGTAATTTTAGATTTTAAATTTCAATCAAAAATCCCCCCACAAAAACAAATCTTTAAAGTTTTATCTTTGGGTTTAAGTTTTTAAAGAGTTTATAAATAAATAAAAAAAAATTTAATTGTTATTTAATTTTAAGTTTTAACTTAATTAATTTAATTTTTGAAATAAGAAATTTTACATAAACTCTTTCCAAATTTTTTCTTTCTCCTTCAACTCTAACATGGTTGAGTTTTTTCAGCGGCTACAAAGGACGATTTACGAGTTTACTATTACAGACTAAAACAAGATGGTAAGTTGCTAACATATGCGTGACTGTGCTCTAATGTTTAATTAGAGCCAGTATGCTGTTGCTACTGTATAGAAGCAGGTTTCGACAAATTTTCAAAAAAACCATCGAACCCACGATTACACTCAATTTTGCTCAAGATACTACCCTACTACGAACAAAAGATATAACAATTACATTTACAAAATCACAAAATTCCCACCCTTGCCAAACGCCGCAAATGTTCCTGGTCACTATGGACCGTAAGAAACATGACTGATGTTGGACAAGAGAGGAGACAAAAATCTAAACTAAAAACATAACACTAAACATCACTCAACAATTCGTCGAAGCTAAACCGCAACGCGGCATAATCGTAGCAAGGTCCGATTGTCCGGGACTGATGACAACATCTACAAACAATAAAGCGATGAAAAAACCAAAAAAAAAAACGAAACAACAAAAACATTCATTTGGGGATTCGCCGAAGCTTCACCGCAACGTGGCATATTCGGAACTATGTCCAAATGTCCGGGACTGATGAACGCACTTCGATACCAAAAAACAAAATTTACACGAAGCATTCGCTAAAGAAGATCGTACGTTGGGCGCCATTTTGTAATGTTCAGTTTGCTTAAACTGCTTAAACGGCTTAAACTCGCCAAATGTCGCGGGATCTTTTGCTCCCTGCCAGGGACGTAACCAGAAAAAAATTTCGGGGGGGGTTTTCACAAATTTTTTCACAAACTAGGAAACGCTTTTTTCAAAATAAATTTTTTGATTTTTCATAAAAAAAAAGGTGTAATAAAAAAATTTTGAAAAAAATCCTGAAGTGGAGTTTATGAGAAAAGGATTTATTCTAAAATCGACGTATTGTGTTCATATATTTCGGGGGGGGGGCCTAAAGCGATCAAAACCCCCCTCCCCTTCATGGGTACGTCCCTGCTTTCATTTTAAACACACTTTCATTTGATTCACAGGAAATTTCGAATAACTTTAAACTTTCACAAGCTGTTTCACTTTGATGTAAATGTAAACCGTGATATTCGAAGATTAATAACGAATGCTAAAACTGGAATTTTTCCATTTTTTGGTACACGAAAGTTTTTAATACAATAAAATATCCAGGAGATACGGAACTTTCTCTTAAATTCTTTTAAATTTCATAACTATTCCATACATTTTTCTATTACTTCATAGATTTCGGGGGGGGTTCGAACACCCCAAACCCCCCCCCTGGTTACGTCCCTGCTCCCTGCTGTCGTACAAAAAAAATTGCGTGCCAAAAAAAAGTCTAACATGCAACATTAAACGAGACCAATACACAAAGAAAATCGAACAGAAGAAACAAAGGGAACGTAATAGATTGGCATCGAACAATGACTGCCAAGTCAGTTGGTGCTTTGGTGGTATGACTGCTAAAGTAGCCATCCTTTGGCATCCAAATTGGCATCACTATTTAAATGGATGCCCCTTATCCGCACATCGTCTTCTCCTACTGCATCCTCAACCGATTCTTAATTCCTTAGCACCACATTATTTTCGATAAAAAAAAACTCAAAAAGATTTCGAAATATCGGACTTATACATTATATTCAGGAACATGAAAAGAATATAAACAATTAAATTACAAATAACATTAAAATTAAAATTTAAACATAATGACAGGTAAGTATAGACAAGTAAATATATTGAATTTTAAATTTAATTTAACATATCTTTTCTTTTCAGGTAAATATTGATATTTTTTTATTTTTATTTTTTTTTACGCTACAATTAAAATCAATCAATTTACATTTAACTTTTCATTTACATATTTCTTTTTCCGAACAACCAGCAAAGTTTTTTTTTTAGGTAAGTATGTGTGAGCAAGTATGGGTAAGTACTCTTCAGGTAAGTATATGTGTAGGTCTTTAATTTGACTTTAATTTGAACATTTTTCTTTTTTTCAGGATAACAAATAATTAGGAAGGCGTCCATAATGGTAAATGTTTTCAAAGTAAGTGTTGTGTATAAACAGGTAAGTATGTGTAATTTAATTTGTATAATTTTTGTTTTCTAGTATTTTTCTTTTTGATTTTTCAGGTTTACATAGAAGTTCACAAAAAAGGTAATAAATCTATATGGTAGGTATTTTTAGGTAAGTATATGTGTAGGTAAAGTATGTTTAGATTTCAATTTACATTTTTTTTTTTAGATTAAATATATGTTTATTATTTAGTTTTCTTTTCAGATTTGTTGTTCTACATTTTCTTTTGGCGTATTAATTCGGCTTTTATTGTAGTTTTAGGTTTTTCGTTGTTTTTGAACACCCCGAAAAATGGCTAAAAATATGCCCTTTTCTAGGCTTTTTACTGCGCTGTCTAAATAGGGGGGCAATGCCAAAACCTCTTATTTTTCTTAAAAATTAAACATATATTTTTTTGTACAAAACTTCACTTTCACATTTACTTATCTTCTTTTATTTCTTTTCAGCTTTCTTGCAGGTTTTTCAGGTTCGAAAAGTTGACGAAGGATGGTAACCCTTTTTTTCGGGGGGTGCTCCGCCTTTTCTTTTTATAGTTGTTTTCTTGCTCCTGTTGCTGTTGGTATTCTGTGGTGTCGCATGTAGCTATTTTTCTTTCCTTTGCCTTTTGTTGTCCGTGTTAACATCAAGTTTATATTGTTTTTTTGTTTTTTTCTTTTTTTTAAATCAATTAATTTTATATTTTATTCGGTGTTCAGTGATGTCTCAAATTTTCTTCTTTTTATCTTTAAAGATCTGTTAACCGGAAATGCCTTCTCTTTCGCTGTCCAAGGTATCTGAGAGAGACCATGCTGGCGGTCACTCTCTCTAATTTTTGGCAGTTCGTAATGGTGTGTCCAATTTTTTTCTTCTTTATTTTTTTTTTAGACTGGCAGCATTGGTTGATTCTATCTGACGAGGGATGCATCGTTGCAGTTCACTTACACTTACTAATAACTTTCTATTTTTCTACTTGCATGTGCAGGCGACCGCCACACCACAAAGTAGTGGATGCAAGCTTGTGAGCATCAATAGGTTGCAATGACAGCTTCCGGGCAACTGCACTTACTTTACTTCCGGGGACAAGGTAACACACGTTTAGACTTCCAACATCGTAAGACGATCTACATTCATTATTTGATATTTAACTAAATAATAATATAAATGAACAAATATGTAAATAATATAATAACTAATAAGGACTAATAAATTGATAAAAACAAAAAAAATCTGGTAGAATTTAATGAAGATAAGGATATAAATAAATGGGACTTAAATAAATAATTTAATATATAAATAGGTAAGTGTATAAATAAAGGTAAAAATATTTGAATAAATAACTAAATACTAATATCTCAGATGAAGGATCACGGGAGTTTTTCCAGATTGCTAAAACAGTTTTGTCCAGGTACATGTGTATTTGTTTGAGGTGGTATGTTTTCACCAACATGTTGTTTTTATTTTTCTTGCAGATCTGTTGCCAGCAACACAACTACGTACATTTAAGGATGACGAACCTCTTCCAACTCATTGACGCGTTTGTAACTGGGATTTCTATAGGGCCCTTTTCTATGCCCTTTTCTAGGCTTTTTACTGCGCTGTCTAAATAGGGGGGTAACTAGAACTCTTCTTGGGCCCAAAAAAAACCTAACGCGGTTCTATGAACGTAGTGTTACCAGATTATCTTGAGTAAAAAAGAGTACAAGTTGCAGGGGGTCCCAAAACTCCTCGGTTTTAAACCACATATTTATTAGAAAACAAAATTTGGAAAAAATTTCTCCAAAAAAAATTCCAACCTTTGTTAAAATTTTTTATAAAAAAAGTTTTTTAGTACAAATAACTAAGAAACAAAATACAATATGCACAAAGTTTTTTTTTTATCTGAAATACTAAAGAAATGTATTTAAAATTTGGTAAAACTCACCAGATAACCACGTATACGTGTCTACTTAGGTTTCTTTAGGCGTTAATGAATTGAAATGTGAAACTCCAAAGAGTCTAGGTGAGAAAGAAATTACACGGATAAAAGGTAAAACACAACATTTTAGACACTGGGTGCTAATGTCCGATCCTTCCCCAAGAAATTGAAAAATTTAGATATATATTTGGATTGTTTTTGATAAAGACATTCAAAATTGTTTTTAATATTTCGAGTAAAAGAAGTAATAGGTTTCTTACTAAATTTTTGTTTCAACCGTAGCATTTAAGAATTTTTGTAACTTTTTGAATGCAATGTGACGAATGATGCTTCAAACTAACAAACATTATATTTGAACATTTAATTCTGACGAATAATAAAAATTGGTAACTTTACTGAGCCGATACATTCAGTTGTTATATGATAAAGTCACAGAAATAAGAAAAGAGTACTTAATAGTACTTTCGGAAAAAAAGTGAGAGTAAAATAGAGGAGGGCCTAAAAAATAGTACTGTACTCTTTAAAAGAGTACGTCTGGTAACCCTATATGAACGCCACCTTCAAAATATTTTCATACAACTAAAACACTATTACAATGCCAAAACCTCTTATTTTTCTTAAAAATTAAACATATATTTTTTTGTACAAAACTTCACTTTCACATTTACTTATCTTCTTTTATTTCTTTTCAGCTTTCTTGCAGGTTTTTCAGGTTCGAAAAGTTGACGAAGGATGGTAACCCTTTTTTTCTGGGGGTGCTCCGCCTTTTCTTTTTATAGTTGTTTTCTTGCTCCTGTTGCTGTTGGTATTCTGTGGTGTCGCATGTAGCAATTTTTCTTTCCTTTGCCTTTTGTTGTCCGTGTTAACATCAGGTTTATTTTGTTTTTGAGTTTTTTTCTTTTTTTTTTAAATTAATTAATTTTATATTTTTTTCGGTGTTAAGTGATGTCTCGTATTTTCTTCTTTTTATCTTTTCAGATCTGTTAACCGGAAATGCCTTCTCTTTCGCTGTCCAAGGTATCTGAGAGAGACATGCGGGCGGTCACTCTCTCTAATTGTTGGCAGTTCGTAATGGTGTGTCCATTTTTTTCTTCTTTATTTTTTTTTTAGACTGGCAGCACTGGTCGATTCTATCTGACAGGGATGCATTGTTGCAGTTCTAACACTTACTAATAACTTTCTATTTTTCTACTTGCATGTGCAGGCGACCGTCACAGTTTCTTAACTCTCAACATACCGGATATTCACTATTACTTTTACTGGGAAAACACATTAAACCAATAGTAACTTAATACCATTGAAAAACAATACTTTTGAACTATTGAAATAATAGTACAACATAATAAAAATAATTACATAATTTTTATTAATAATATAATATTAATTATGCGTCACATTCAACTATTAATAGTTTATGCCCTATTGTATCAATAGTACATATTTTCTCAAATACTGTTGAATTCATTAGAAAATAATTGAATTAATAGTAAAAACATATTAAAATTCGTACTCTGAGTGTACCTCACGAAATCGTTTCAAAAATAAGAAGAACAGAAAATTCGTTTCAAATTATAATAAGGGTATTCATTTAAAAGTGAAAGTTGTGCAGTTGGTGACTAGCGCAGTTTTCGCCAGTCTGTTTCATGAACGCACCAGAAAATTATTTGTGCACTTCTTTTGATTCTTCTTCGAATTTTGACAGCTGTTGTTTAAAGTGAAAAAAATGCTTAAAATATGCGAAAAAAGAAAATTAATCAAACTATTTGAAGAAATAGATTTCGTTGACGGCAGTAAGTAAATTTGTTTACTTACCGCCATTTTCGAAGCAAACTATATTAGTGTTGTGAGCATACTCACTTAGACAATAAACGACATCACTACAATCGCACAACATTTGTGCAGTTCTTTCCGCACCAAAATCGACGCGCAAAGTTTTCCACTTTGTGCAATTCTCTTCTCATACAATTTTTGACAGTTCTCGTCATGTTTTTTATTTATTTTCCGAGGAAAATATTACCGGCTTTTCTGTCTATGGCGGCTGCTGCTTCGTATGGTATTCGAGAGAGTGTGAATTTTATTACAAAAAGCCGAGGTCGCCATACTTGAAACCAGATTCCGCCACAGAACACAGCGCCCCCTACATTTAACAATTTATATAAGGCGGCGTTCAGATTTATGCGGTTGGCGTGAACAAATACTAATAGACTTTAATGTTGTTAAATTAAGAATAAAAGCTGCTTCTTATGTATTTTTCCGCGCTGAATTATGTACTTATATCTGAAATACTAAAGAAATGTATTTAAAATTTGGTAAAACTCACCAGATAACCACGTATACGTGTCTACTTAGGTTTCTTTAGGCGTTAATGAATTGAAATGTGAAACTCCAAAGAGTCTAGGTGAGAAAGAAATTACACGGATAAAAGGTAAAACACAACATTTTAGACACTGGGTGCTAATGTCCGATCCTTCCCCAAGAAATTGAAAAATTTAGATATATATTTGGATTGTTTTTGATAAAGACATTCAAAATTGTTTTTAATATTTCGAGTAAAAGAAGTAATAGGTTTCTTACTAAATTTTTGTTTCAACCGTAGCATTTAAGAATTTTTGTAACTTTTTGAATGCAATGTGACGAATGATGCTTCAAACTAACAAACATTATATTTGAACATTTAATTCTGACGAATAATAAAAATTGGTAACTTTACTGAGCCGATACATTCAGTTGTTATATGATAAAGTCACAGAAATAAGAAAAGAGTACTTAATAGTACTTTCGGAAAAAAAGTGAGAGTAAAATAGAGGAGGGCCTAAAAAATAGTACTGTACTCTTTAAAAGAGTACGTCTGGTAACCCTATATGAACGCCACCTTCAAAATATTTTCATACAACTAAAACACTATTACAATGCCAAAACCTCTTATTTTTCTTAAAAATTAAACATATATTTTTTTGTACAAAACTTCACTTTCACATTTACTTATCTTCTTTTATTTCTTTTCAGCTTTCTTGCAGGTTTTTCAGGTTCGAAAAGTTGACGAAGGATGGTAACCCTTTTTTTCTGGGGGTGCTCCGCCTTTTCTTTTTATAGTTGTTTTCTTGCTCCTGTTGCTGTTGGTATTCTGTGGTGTCGCATGTAGCAATTTTTCTTTCCTTTGCCTTTTGTTGTCCGTGTTAACATCAGGTTTATTTTGTTTTTGAGTTTTTTTCTTTTTTTTTAAATCAATTAATTTTATATTTTTTTCGGTGTTAAGTGATGTCTCGTATTTTCTTCTTTTTATCTTTTCAGATCTGTTAACCGGAAATGCCTTCTCTTTCGCTGTCCAAGGTATCTGAGAGAGACATGCGGGCGGTCACTCTCTCTAATTGTTGGCAGTTCGTAATGGTGTGTCCATTTTTTTCTTCTTTATTTTTTTTTTAGACTGGCAGCACTGGTCGATTCTATCTGACAGGGATGCATTGTTGCAGTTCTAACACTTACTAATAACTTTCTATTTTTCTACTTGCATGTGCAGGCGACCGTCACAGTTTCTTAACTCTCAACATACCGGATATTCACTATTACTTTTACTGGGAAAACACATTAAACCAATAGTAACTTAATACCATTGAAAAACAATACTTTTGAACTATTGAAATAATAGTACAACATAATAAAAATAATTACATAATTTTTATTAATAATATAATATTAATTATGCGTCACATTCAACTATTAATAGTTTATGCCCTATTGTATCAATAGTACATATTTTCTCAAATACTGTTGAATTCATTAGAAAATAATTGAATTAATAGTAAAAACATATTAAAATTCGTACTCTGAGTGTACCTCACGAAATCGTTTCAAAAATAAGAAGAACAGAAAATTCGTTTCAAATTATAATAAGGGTATTCATTTAAAAGTGAAAGTTGTGCAGTTGGTGACTAGCGCAGTTTTCGCCAGTCTGTTTCATGAACGCACCAGAAAATTATTTGTGCACTTCTTTTGATTCTTCTTCGAATTTTGACAGCTGTTGTTTAAAGTGAAAAAAATGCTTAAAATATGCGAAAAAAGAAAATTAATCAAACTATTTGAAGAAATAGATTTCGTTGACGGCAGTAAGTAAATTTGTTTACTTACCGCCATTTTCGAAGCAAACTATATTAGTGTTGTGAGCATACTCACTTAGACAATAAACGACATCACTACAATCGCACAACATTTGTGCAGTTCTTTCCGCTCCAAAATCGACGCGCAAAGTTTTCCACTTTGTGCAATTCTCTTCTCATACAATTTTTGACAGTTCTCGTCATGTTTTTTATTTATTTTCCGAGGAAAATATTACCGGCTTTTCTGTCTATGGCGGCTGCTGCTTCGTATGGTATTCGAGAGAGTGTGAATTTTATTACAAAAAGCCGAGGTCGCCATACTTGAAACCAGATTCCGCCACAGAACACAGCGCCCCCTACATTTAACAATTTATATAAGGCGGCGTTCAGATTTATGCGGTTGGCGTGAACAAATACTAATAGACTTTAATGTTGTTAAATTAAGAATAAAAGCTGCTTCTTATGTATTTTTCCGCGCTGAATTATGTACTTATATTATGAAGTTGTAATGGTTATAGTTTAGCTTTAATTTCCCATTAAAAATTAAAAAATTTTCATAATTTTCTGAGTTTGTGCTCTCTGATCTTATAATTAAAACAGGTACAGCACATTTTCTATAACCAAATTTTAAAATTGGTGCGTCCGTTCAACGGTTCAAAAATATTAAATTATGAAAAATGATTTTTTCAAGATAATCACGAATTGGAGCCTGTTGGGACCATTTCAAAATATTTTTACATATAAGAAAAATGGAAAAATTTTAATACTTCGTATGTAAATAAGTAACTATATTAATTTCCCATAAACATTTTTTTGTGAAATATACCAGCTTAATACAAAATTTAAAATACAAAAATTGTATCAACATTTGATATATTCGGCTGAAACCGAAATGTTGCCGAAACGATATTATATTTTTCGGCCCAATACAAAACATTTATTTTTTTAACCGGAAACCCTATTATTTTGTCGGTCATCTAAAGATTTTTAGGTTTAGATTCTCAACAGCTTACTTCTATACATACATATATAGATGAGAGCCATGAAAAGTATTTTACAGATGTTACTCTATTACAAAAAATACTTATGAAATAAATCATGTTGAAAACAGAAAATCAATCAGACATTAATTTGTATAGTACAGTCATGCGCAGTTCCAAAGTAAATTGCAATAACGAATCGTTGACAAAATTATGTTTCTGAATATTCTTTCGAATAAACTTGTGCCAGTCGCGATAGTTAATGCAGTGAAAATATATGTTTTGCTTAACTTAGCATGTTAATCTTACAAAAATTTCAAACAATTTAATAGGTGCAAAATTAAAACTACCAATAGCTTTTCCGAATAGTTTGGATGTGGCGTACAATCTAAAGAAACATGTTCTGTTATTGATTTTTTAGTACATAGAAAATTTGAAATATATGTAAATGCTGAATACTGTTAATTGTTTGGTATGTTAAAGTTGAAAAATATTGATATGTTTTTCAAAATTATATGTGTTTAACTTTGGTTTATATAATTATTGTTACTATTGCTATTTTTTTGTAATAACTAACAATATAATATCCACACAGTTGGTTGAAGCGCGCATGATACATATTAGTAAAAACATGCCTAATTTAACATTGAAAAAAATTAATTTTCGAATCTTGCAATGCTTAAAAATGGTAAAAACTTAAAATAACGAAAAAAGAGATTTGGGATTTTTGGTCAATTTTTGGTATACAACTTGCTTCGCTCCGTTGTCGCTGAGATTCCGTATGAGCAGGTTCGCGCTAGAACAATCTGTGATGCACTGAACCAAATGTTTTTGCAGGAATGGGAAAATTAATATTTATTTGCCGAAAAAACTCAACGTTTATTCTATGTTTGGTTCCACTTATTCCTGTGAGGTCGATTTTTCCACTCTAAAAATAATAAAGGCTAAATTAAGTAATCGTCTCAATGACAATTCAAAAGAAAATTTACTCCGCATTAAATGCTGCGAACATGACGTCAACATAAACGAAGTAATGGATTACGAAATATAAATTAAAACAAATAATAGAATTATCTTAATTTTATATATCGACTCAGGAGGGGATGCCTATCACGAATGTATATATTTTTCCATACCTACCACGCCTCATTTTGAGCGTTACACACGGTGTGACAAAAACAAAACCTAACGAATATGCCAAAGCAGAAATCAGTCTCTTATGAACACAAATTTCTTGCAGTGCAAACTCAAAATTCTCACCAACACACACGCAAAATGTAACAAACCAATAACCACGAAAAGTCTGTTTCTCCAACGTGTGTGAAATGTGGTTCAACCTCCACTTGATCTCCAACCCGTTATACAGGTCAACTCCAACACCTTCGAGTTCAACTGGAGATCGATCAGAGAACACATTGAGAATAATTGCATTATTTTATAATATGGCAATACCGTTCTAAAACAACGAAAATATTTGTCGCACCTGGATGCTTTCAAAAGTATAAGTGAGAACTTAGACGTTCGTACAATAATGTTAGCGATAGCTGAGTGTGCTAAGAGTTTTGTTTTGTTTTGTTTTTTCTCTTTTTTATTATAAATAAAAAACATCCTCGCAGCCAGCTAGATTTGAACCAACGACCTGTGGAAATTGGAAATATAAATTCACACTTTAGCACACTCGGCTAGAACGAACATTTGTTGATCAAAATGCAAACGTTTACAAGCTTGTTAATAATGACGAATGCAGTATAACTGAATTTGGGGAAAAGTTGGTACAAATTATTTTAAGCAAATTGGGCAATAAATAAAATAAAAAATAAATAATTTTAAAATTTTAAAAAACACGCATGCGTGTTATAGAACATGCCAAGATCTTGAATGTGTGTTTTTTTTATTTATCAAAATAAATATACACTTCAAAATGTGTGTTGTGTGTAAAATTGCAGTGTGCACATAAAAAAGATAGAAACATTTTTTTTTTGCAATTGCAATAATGATTTATGTATAGCTCAAGTGCAGCTTAAATCAAATTAAGACTGCAATTTTTATACAAAAACAAATTTTAGTGCCAGCAGGTAGATACTCATATGCGCCTTTCGTTCCCACTAAGCAACTCATCAGTGAGCTTTCCTGGTACAATACTATTGCCTGAAACAACTATATGGGGCATTCGAATTTTACCTTTTTTTTTATCCTTCCCCCTTCAAAAGTTAAATTAATTCTTGATCAGCGTCACCTCCTGAGTTGATTTAGCCCTATCCGCCTGTCCGTCTGTCCGTCTGTCCGTCTGACGGTCTGTCGTACGTCTGTCCGTCCTCTTTTCTTGTAAACACGATTGCAGGAGCTAGAAGAAAGCTAGGGAAAGCTTTGGATTTATCCTTATTAGGCCCTAGAAGGAGTTGGTATTGAAAATGGGCGGAATCGGTCGACTGCCACGCCTTCCCTGTCTGTCCGTCCTCTTTTCTTGTAAACACGATTGCAGGAGCTAGAAGAAAGCTAGGGATCCGTGTTTTTACCGTAATTTTAAGATTTCATCAAAACAGTATGAAATTTTGTATAGGGGGGTTTTCGGGGTCGCTGATTTCGAATTTGATGTCGGAATTTAAAAATTCAAGATGGCGGAAAAAATATGGCCCAGTAGGTGTAGAGTATATATAAGTCGGCTTGCCCGACTGAAACTTACTCACTTGTTTTGTTTACCAAAATTACAAATTTTTAAATTAGAAAATACTTAGCATTTTTTTTACAAAAATTACTGCACGCGATTTTTTTTTGCTGAAGGCACGCCCATAAATCCTAAGTGTCCTTAGTTTAATTCCAGAATGGCGGGACTATTTGTGCTTCAGCTTCTATAAGGAGAAACTCGTTTTCACGAATATCTCGTAAACGGTGCAAATGACCGTTTCGAAATCGTATCAAACCAACCGAAAATTTGTACTTTTTGGTATCAAATTGTACTGAAATATTTCGTGAATAATAAAAATTTTTTGGAAATATATATTTACATGTTTTATTTAACATTAAACAAAAATAAAAATTCAGAAAAAAAAATAAAAATTCAGAAAAAAAACATATTAGTTTCCACGAATTTTTACTGTAAGTTCATATTATGCAGAGCTGCGTAAATTCAATTCCATTCCAATTCCAATTACATTCCTTGGAATCAGTAATTGGTAATTAAATTCAATTCCACCGGTAATGGAATGGAAATTTCAATTACCAATTACTAAGGAATTGTAATTGGTAATTGAAATTTTCAATTCCTCGGGAATGAAATCAGATAACACCCCACTAATTTGATGCACAATTACTGATGCACATTTTGAAATACTGACTTTGTCCAAAACTCATTGGACAGCACGAGAAAAAGCCAAACTCTTCAATTTGGGTGTAAATTCAATTCTAATTTTATTATTACCCAACGGCGATATTTATACAAATCCGTTACACTTAAAACTACAAATATACTTATAATCTATTCTCAGCACAAGAAAACCAGAGATACAAATACGCTATAGCGTTTGTCTTCTTGTGTACATACAGTTATGCTCGCAACAGAATACCAAATATAGTGTTGATTTGTATTGTTCTAGAAAAAATAAATATCCCTCTGACTTTCATTACATATCGCTTATTCCCTGCAATCAGTGCCACCGGCAGGATTTTTTCAAGGGGCGGGTTTTAATAAATAAAAAATTTAAAAAATTTATATGGAAAATTTTTGTACGTTTTAAACTTTTATTTTTTTATTTTATTATTTTACAAGTTAAGTAATATACATAAACATATATGTGCCGATAAAAAAAATTCATAGAAACAGGCACAGCTTTAAAAGCATTTTGATTTTGGCAGATTTGCATACAATACAAACAAAAAATATTCTACGCAGAAGAAATTTAGAAAAAAATTAACAAAAGCAAAACAAACTAATGTAAAACAATATAAAAACAAAAATCATGTAAGCAACAACAATCGTCTTGGTTTTTTGCCAATTCCGTAATTATATTGTCTGGTTTGAATTGAAATTTCCGGATGGATATTCAATGATGCTAAACCATTTACTGTTCTATATTTCCTACTAAAGCAACCTCGGAACATTCCAATATTTATTCGTACTGGAGGTTTTTGAATCTAACCAAGTTTTTATTTCATCTAAGGCGCTTATAACGTACGGCTGCAGCTCTACAAAAGCCGCTATAGCTTCGTGTTTTTCAACCCACCTAGTTTGACACAACATCTTAAGTCGAGTAGCTCTTGTTTTAATTCCACCTTACAAAAGTATTAAATATAACTACTCAATACTGAAATATTTTTGCTTAGTTACATGATGAAATAATACCAGGTAGTGTCAGTACATATTCAAATTTCAACGGCTCTCCCTACTGATATCACCTAGTATTATTGCATCATGGTTTATTTAAAAGCAAACCTTCATAAATATGCTTTTCCAATTCAACTTTTCTTTTAGGGGTATTAAAAAATACGGTTTTTACAATAAATTTATATTTTAAAACAAATAATATTTTTGAAATAATATATATTTCTTGATAAAAAAAAGTGTTTTTCCAATCTCAAAGGGGGGCCCTGACAGGAACTACAGTTAAATCCAGTTATAGCTTTATTTATGATATGTTTAAAGATATTTTTGATAGCCTGGGATGCGATGTAGTAACTGACAAAGGCTGGATGTGCGGTTTCCAATATATCGGATAATCAGAACATTCTTTTCAAAATTAACAAAAAAGTTTCGTCACTAACGGGTGAGCTGTATGCTCTGTCCAAGGCGATTGACATCATCATCGAGGATGAAATAACAAATATGGCAGTTTTCACAGACAGTAAAAATGCGTGTCTCCTCCTCCAAAATTATGAAACGGATAATTTCCTGGTCTCCGCAATGTTGAATTCTATTAACAATTCAAATATTTCCAAAATAATTTTCATTTGGACTCCTGCTCACACTGGATTAAAGTTTAATGAAACTGCGGACTACTTTGCTAAGCATGCGGTAACGAATGGATGTGTGATTCCTTATCGACTCTCTGTTAAAGATGCGTGCTGCAAAATATATAATGAATTGTATGATAGATGGAAATCTGAATATACTGAAATCTCAAAAAGCAAAGGAATGCACTTTTTTAGTATTTTCCCCGACTTACCCAAAAGGCACTGGTTTCTACAGTCAAATTTTAGCGCTTACGAGGTTAAGCTAATTAATCGTCTTCTTGCTGGTCACACCTTTAATAAAACGTATCTTTTCATGATAAAAGCAGTGGACTCTGAGGAGTGTGACTCCTGTAATGTCAGAGAGGATGATAATCACTTAATATTTCGCTGTGTGAAATAGAATAATGTTAGATTAAATTTCCCTCTTATATGCAGATACAATAATATTGTGGATTTACTCAACTCAAAAGATCTCGCTGTGTACAAATCGCTAGTCAATTTTATTAAGAAATGTGAAATTGACATATAGCACTTTTATGTACAATTCTAACACTCATCTTTCTTCATCATTCAACTTTTTCACCAAACAAGTATTCACCAAACAACTATTCAGCAATCAACTTTTCACCATTCAACTATTCACCTCCAACATTTCATCAATTCAACATTACTCTTGTCAACTTTCAGTTGTCAATTATTATTTTGTTCCATACATACTCATTTACTAAAATATTAAATTCTTAACTTCACGGGTGAACTTTATTGGTGGTGGCGTTTTAGTCTCTCTGGCTGGCCAAATAATTCTTTGAATCATAGGATTCAAAGTAACCTATATATTAAAAAAAAAACCCTCTATATGTTTTATAAGCCGGCGACGGCGGCAAGAAACGTCACATAAGCACCTGTTGTGTGAAAAACAATGGAGACAGTTTTAATGGTCGGGACCTGTCGTTGTCGTTCCGTTAACATCTGTTGATATCACCGTTCGACAAAAAAAAATTTTTGGTAACGCACATGATCGGGACTGATAAATTCTGTTAGAGGGGGTTAGGTTAGGTTAGGTTAGGTTAGGTTAGGTTAGGTTAGGTTAGGTTAGGTTAGGTTAGGTTAGGTTAGGTTAGGTTAGGTTAGGTTAGGTTAGGTTAGGTTAGGTTAGGTTAGGTTAGGTTAGGTTAGGTTAGGTTAGGTTAGGTTAGGTTAGGTTAGGTTAGGTTAGGTTAGGTTAGGTTAGGTTAGGTTAGGTTAGGTTAGGTTAGGTTAGGTTAGGTTAGGTTAGGTTAGGTTAGGTTAGGTTAGGTTAGGTTAGGTTAGGTTAGGTTAGGTTAGGTTAGGTTAGGTTAGGTTAGGTTAGGTTAGGTTAGGTTAGGTTAGGTTAGGTTAGGTTAGGTTAGGTTAGGTTAGGTTAGGTTAGGTTAGGTTAGGTTAGGTTAGGTTAGGTTAGGTTAGGTTAGGTTAGGTTAGGTTAGGTTAGGTTAGGTTAGGTTAGGTTAGGTTAGGTTAGGTTAGGTTAGGTTAGGTTAGGTTAGGTTAGGTTAGGTTAGGTTAGGTTAGGTTAGGTTAGGTTAGGTTAGGTTAGGTTAGGTTAGGTTAGGTTAGGTTAGGTTAGGTTAGGTTAGGTTAGGTTAGGTTAGGTTAGGTTAGGTTAGGTTAGGTTAGGTTAGGTTAGGTTAGGTTAGGTTAGGTTAGGTTAGGTTAGGTTAGGTTAGGTTAGGTTAGGTTAGGTTAGGTTAGGTTAGGTTAGGTTAGGTTAGGTTAGGTTAGGTTAGGTTAGGTTAGGTTAGGTTAGGTTAGGTTAGGTTAGGTTAGGTTAGGTTAGGTTAGGTTAGGTTAGGTTAGGTTAGGTTAGGTTAGGTTAGGTTAGGTTAGGTTAGGTTAGGTTAGGTTAGGTTAGGTTAGGTTAGGTTAGGTTAGGTTAGGTTAGGTTAGGTTAGGTTAGGTTAGGTTAGGTTAGGTTAGGTTAGGTTAGGTTAGGTTAGGTTAGGTTAGGTTAGGTTAGGTTAGGTTAGGTTAGGTTAGGTTAGGTTAGGTTAGGTTAGGTTAGGTTAGAGGGTAGATGGCACCATTGGAGCATAAATACTCCAATCGTGCCATCACACTTAGGCCAAGAAAGTTGACCCATTGTGATGCCCGTAATTTTTGAATCTAACCAAGTTTTTGTTTCATCTAAGGCGCTTATAACGTACGGCTGCAGCTCTACAAAAGCCGCTATAGCTTCGTGTTTTTCAACCCACATAGTTTGACACAACATCTTAAGTCGAGTAGCTCTTGTTTTAATTCCACCTTACAAAAGTATTAAATATAACTACTCAATACTGAAATATATTTGCTTAGTTACATGATGAAATAATACCAGGTAGTGTCAGTACATATTTAAATTTCAACGGCTCTCCCTACTGATATCACCTAGTATTATTGCATCATGGTTTATTTAAAAGCAAACCTTCATAAATATGCTTTTCCAATTCAACTTTTCTTTTAGGGGTATTAAAAAATACGGTTTTTACAATAAATTTATATTTTAAAACAAATAATATTTTTGAAATACGATATATTTCTTGATAAAAAAAAAGTGTTTTTCCAATCTCAAAGGGGGGCCCTGACAGGAATTACAGTTAAATCCAGTTATAGCTTTATTTATGATATGTTTAAAGATATTTTTGATAGCCAGGGATGCGATGTAGTAACTGACAAAGGCTGGATGTGCGGTTTCCAATATATCGGATAATCAGAACATTCTTTTCAAAATTAACAAAAAAGGTACGTCACTAACGGGTGAGCTGTATGCTCTGTCCAAGGCGATTGACATCATCATCGAGGATGAAATAACAAATCTGGCAGTTTTCACAGACAGTAAAAATGCGTGTCTCCTCCTCCAAAATTATGAAACGGATAATTTCCTGGTCTCCGCAATGTTGAATTCTATTAACAATTCAAATATTTCCAAAATAATTTTCATTTGGACTCCTGCTCACACTGGATTAAAGTTTAATGAAACTGCGGACTACTTTGCTAAGCATGCGGTAACGAATGGATGTGTGATTCCTTATCGACTCTCTGTTAAAGATGCGTGCTGCAAAATATATAATGAATTGTATGATAGATGGAAATCTGAATATACTGAAATCTCAAAAAGCAAAGGAATGCACTTTTTTAGTATTTTCCCCGACTTACCCAAAAGGCACTGGTTTCTACAGTCAAATTTTAGCGCTTACGAGGTTAAGCTAATTAATCGTCTTCTTGCTGGTCACACCTTTAATAAAACGTATCTTTTCATGATAAAAGCAGTGGACTCTGAAGAGTGTGACTCCTGTAATGTCAGAGAGGATGATAATCACTTAATATTTCGCTGTGTGAAATAGAATAATGTTAGATTAAATTTCCCTCTTATATGCAGATACAATAATATTGTGGATTTACTCAACTCAAAAGATCTCGCTGTGTAGGTTAGGTTAGGTTAGGATAGGTTAGGTTAGGTTAGGTTAGGTTAGGTTAGGTTAGGTTAGGTTAGGTTAGGTTAGGTTAGGTTAGGTTAGGTTAGGTTAGGTTAGGTTAGGTTAGGTTAGGTTAGGTTAGGTTAGGTTAGGTTAGGTTAGGTTAGGTTAGGTTAGGTTAGGTTAGGTTAGGTTAGGTTAGGTTAGGTTAGGTTAGGTTAGGTTAGGTTAGGTTAGGTTAGGTTAGGTTAGGTTAGGTTAGGTTAGGTTAGGTTAGGTTAGGTTAGGTTAGGTTAGGTTAGGTTAGGTTAGGTTAGGTTAGGTTAGGTTAGGTTAGGTTAGGTTAGGTTAGGTTAGGTTAGGTTAGGTTAGGTTAGGTTAGGTTAGGTTAGGTTAGGTTAGGTTAGGTTAGGTTAGGTTAGGTTAGGTTAGGTTAGGTTAGGTTAGGTTAGGTTAGGTTAGGTTAGGTTAGGTTAGGTTAGGTTAGGTTAGGTTAGGTTAGGTTAGGTTAGGTTAGGTTAGGTTAGGTTAGGTTAGGTTAGGTTAGGTTAGGTTAGGTTAGGTTAGGTTAGGTTAGGTTAGGTTAGGTTAGGTTAGGTTAGGTTAGGTTAGGTTAGGTTAGGTTAGGTTAGGTTAGGTTAGGTTAGGTTAGGTTAGGTTAGGTTAGGTTAGGTTAGGTTAGGTTAGGTTAGGTTAGGTTAGGTTAGGTTAGGTTAGGTTAGGTTAGGTTAGGTTAGGTTAGGTTAGGTTAGGTTAGGTTAGGTTAGGTTAGGTTAGGTTAGGTTAGGTTAGGTTAGGTTAGGTTAGGTTAGGTTAGGTTAGGTTAGGTTAGGTTAGGTTAGGTTAGGTTAGGTTAGGTTAGGTTAGGTTAGGTTAGGTTAGGTTAGGTTAGGTTAGGTTAGGTTAGGTTAGGTTAGGTTAGGTTAGGTTAGGTTAGGTTAGGTTAGGTTAGGTTAGGTTAGGTTAGGTTAGGTTAGGTTAGGTTAGGTTAGGTTAGGTTAGGTTAGGTTAGGTTAGGTTAGGTTAGGTTGGCACCATTGGAGCATAAATACTCCAATCGTGCCATCACACTTAGGCCAAGAAAGTTGACCCATTGTGATGCCCGTAATTTATGAGGTGGGATGGGCCCACACTCGTCAAACCATAAGTTGGTTATCCAACCACCCAGAATTTCTTACAAAGGCGAGCATATCAGGAAGGGGGTTATCAGATAAATCCGTCAGGTCATCGAAAAAGTATTCCCCCAGGATTCTACGCCTAAGATGTTGTAGACTTGGACATCGAAAGAGGAAGTGGTGGGTATCTTCCTCGACTTCCTCGTCCCCGCAGCCCCTACAAACGTCATTTTGGGTAAGACCAAGTCTCCTAGCAAGAGCTCCTAGAAGGTTGTGACCCGTTAATGTGCCCATGAGGACAGACATGGATTTCCTATCAAACTGCAGGAGCTTGACCGTACGTCCTTCATTGCGTAGTGGCCATAGTTTGCGAGAGGTCTCACAGGTGGAGAGTTGTCTCCATCTGATGTTGGCCTGCCTCGCAAACTGTTTTTCTAGTCGTTCCCTAATACTACAGAGTGGGATTTTTACAGAACGGTCCGCTAGGTCAGCACTAATTGCCGAAACTTTCCGAGCCAATGCATCGGCTGCTTCATTTCCAGGTATTCCCTCATGCCCAAGCACCCAGCAGAGCCTAACGCGATGCTGTGAGCCAAGAACCTGCAGCTCTTCGCGACAGCGCCTGACAAGCTTTGACTTGATGTAGATTGCTGCCTGGCTATCAATCAAAAAGGTGATATCATCATGTGGTATCTCCACCATTGAGGTCGCCTTGGCCGCCTCCGCCACTGCCAGTATCTCCGCTTGGAAGACACTGCTGTTGTCTGCCAGACGGATGTATCCCGTGACCCCTAATTTTTCGCAGGTGTAACCCGCACCGGTACCAATATTAATTTTGGACCCTTCAGTGAAGACTGATATGGGTACGTTTCTTGATAGGTCATTTCCCTCCCACTCTTTCCTGGTGGGAAAGTGACTGGAGAAGGGAATATTGAAGTCTGGGTATGGCTGCAGGTAGTCAGAGCTGATGTCGTTCCCAAGATGTCGTTGCATTATGTCTGAGTGCCTCGTCGAGTTTCTATGCCAGGTTTTTGTCTGGCTTATTCTTAAGGCACTTTTTGCTGCATATTCTTGTGTATATAGGTCTAGAGGCAGAAAATTAAGAATTGTCTCGAGTCCTGCCGTCGTTGATGTTTTCATCGCACTAGATATCCCTGTACATGCTATTCTTTGTATTTTTGTCATTGCTTTCAGATTAGTGGTCTTGCTGGCTGATTTCCACCATACGAGACAACCATAGGTCAGTATTGGTCTAACGATGGCTGTGTACATCCATGAGATGATTTTGGGGCGTGGCCCCCACCTTCGTCCAAAAATTCTACTACAGGTATAAAAGGCAATTGACGCTTTCCTAACCCTTTCTTCTATGTTTAATTTCCAGTTCAGTTTCCTGTCTAAAACGAGACCCAGATAGTGAGACTCTGAGAGGGATCCCCTCTATAGATGGTGATCTGAATTGTGGAATCGTTCGTTTGTTCGTGATTAGGACAAGTTCGGTTTTTTGGGGGTTAACCCAAAGTCCACATTTCTTAGTTCAGTGCTACTTCTAGTATATCGCTGATGGTCGGAAGGAATTTACCCGTTGCTAGTAGTACAACATCGTCCGCGTATGCGGTCACCTTTATCCCACTCTTCTCAAATTCGATCAGTATTTCATTTAGTACCAAGGTCCACAGAAGTGGTGAGATGACACCGCCCTGCGGGGTACCCCGAGAGGCAGTCGCCTCCATGTTCGTGTTCCCAAGTTCCGTTCTGATTTTCCGCCCTACTAACCGCAGTTACGTTGACATTGTTGAATGCGCCCTCAATGTCTAAGAATGCAGCTAAAAGTTACTCTTTATAAGAAAGATTCTTTTCAATGGTGCTGACGACGCAATGCAGCGCCGTTTCCACACCCCTCCCTTTCGTGTATGCATGCTGTGCCGAGGATATATCACAAGGTTTCAGCCTGCTACGAATATAAAAGTCTATGAGTTTTTCGAAAGTCTTCAGTACGAAAGACGTCAGGCTGATGGGCCTAAAATCCTTCGCTAGTGTGTGGCTGGCTTTGCCCGCCTTAGGAATAAAGATAACATTAACTTGCCGCCAAATTGCTGGGATGTGCCCGAGCTTAAGGGTGCTCAAGAACAATTCCTTAAGAATTGGTGTTATAATATTCTTGGTCTTCTGCAGCATTATCGGGAATATCCCGTCACTACCAGTAGATTTATAGGGCGAAAAAGAGTCAATCGCCCAGTTTATCTTTTCCTCAGTAACTAAACCTTCAGGTATAACATTACTCGTGGTCGTTGTTCTACTCGCGTCCGCATTTTCCTGATTAATATCACAACCTGGGAAATGCGTTTCCAGCAGAAGCTGTAGAGTCTCAGAGCACGATTCGGTCCATCGCCCATCGTTTCGCTTGAGGAATCCAGGTATAGCTGGTGCTTTTGAGAGAAGTTTTCTTAGCCTTGCTGAGTCAGAGGAATGTTCTAGACCAATACAGAAATCCTGCCAAGACGTTCTCTTGGCGTTCCTTGTAGCGGTTTTGAATTTCCTTGTACTCATTTTGTAGTCGTCCCAGTCAGTGGATACATTGGATCTCATAGCCTTATTAAAAGAGCTTGCGTGCGGCGCTTCTCAAGACCCTAAGCTCCTCTGTCCACCACGGTGCTGATTTCTTTGCGTTGGCTGTCCTTAACGGACATGCCTTACAATACCTGGCAGAATTGTCTATTTCATGCGTTGATGTCAGATATTGATGTCAGATTCTTTTTGATTATATATTCAAATAAAGACTCACCCCGTACATTTGTGTCACTGCTACTCCACTGAACATGATGTGCATTGGCGTCACAACAGATGAGAATATCCCATTCTTCCTGCTCGGCCTTCACGATCAGTGAGCTGGTGTCATTTGACGGCGGTGGATTCACTGAGTCATACGGCATATATATGGAGGCGATGACGAGGGAAGGGGACCCGCGCCTTTCGCACATTGCTGCCGTCTGATCAGGGGTGCTAAAAGAAGGTAGGAGATAAACGTTGATTTGTCTCCTAGCTACTATGCAGGTTCTAATTTTAGTCTCACTGTTTAATGGTTTGACGCTGTATGTGGTCAAACCTTTGCCCGCAAGCCCGCATATGTTAGCTCGGAGTAACCAAGGTTCCTGGATGAGGGCGACGTCTACGTTCTTGCTCGCCATTATCGAAACAAGATTTGCGCTAGCCGCTTTACTGTGATGAAGATTAATTTGTATTAGCTTCATGGCAGTAGTGGCCTTGTACTTACTTTTTTGGGTGGCTCCACAACTGGCCTCAGTTTGCATCGGGTGACCCCTATGCGCACCTTGAAGTTGCATTTCCGTAGAAGCGGCATAGACTTGTGGCTAACGAGTACCAACACCTCTGTGCCCGCCTCCGTTCGCCCAGCAACCTCCACGATCTCCCATTCAAGGCTTTTCAGCTCAGGGTTCAGGTGGCGTAGGTTGCGTTCAATGCGTTCCCTTGGAAGATGTGGTCCCGGGATCATCAGCTTGAATTTCGGTTTTGAGAAGTCCAGGATCGCATTTTTGTCGACAACGCGCAGGTCGGCATGAGCCCACGGTGCAGTTGTGTTGGGGACAAATGCCTCGAGCCATTTCAGCGTGTTCGCATCATCGCACTGAAGCATCTTAAAACCATTGATTGTGGTCAGCTGGCCGAAGAGAGGGAGATGCTTCCCCTTCTTCAGGATAGCATCATTCACACCCTCTAGGATTCTGAGCTCTATCAGCTGCCACTGGTCCTCTGTCAGTCGACGTTCGGGGTTCCCGTAGTCAACCACAGCGACCCTAAGACCGTCCTGTACGACGTCTGCAACGGTTCTTCGCTTTTTGTTGCAGTCCACCGGTGGCGACTCCGTATCGTCGTGCCTGCCCCTTTTTGGAGTTCCCGCCACTGCGCCCGATTTCTCTGGCGCAGTAGTGGTCCACCGGAGTTTGCCCGCCGCTGAGGTCGGGGGCAAAGGGCCTCCATTCCTCGCAGCAAATAACCTCATGCTGGCCCCCGAAGGCGCGATATGGGTGCCTTCACTGTCTCCTCCGCCGCCGTTAGCATCTGGCGTTCCGTTTCCGTGTAGGAATTCGGTTCGCGCTTCTTCAGCCGTCGTATCAAGAGTTTGGCCTGCAGTCTCTGCTTGACAGTCTTCCCCTCGTTTCCAGCACTACCTGCCTTGCTCCCCTCAGCGACCATTGGAACATCGGGTTTCCCCGAGAGATTGTGGCGTGGCTTCGGGTCCCTCGGCAGGGTGCCCCCCAGTCCCGAATTCTGCCCCGCTTTCACGCCATCCTGACTTACCTCAGGGGCCATTGGAACATCGGGTTTCCCCGAGCCATGGCGGTGCCTTGATTTGCCAGAAAGAGCGATCACCGTGCAGCAGCTGTCTAGAGTGGTATCACCGTCCGGGACCATTCCAGGGCCAGTCGCGACAGACGCTCGAGCCGGGCTTCGCATCATCAACAACCTTCGTCCTTTCCGACCGCACACCACCCTGATCCTCCCCCGAACCAGAGTGAGCGGGGAGCTCATTACATCGTTCGGGTTTGCATCCGGTGGTGCCCGGTCGCATTCGCGGTGGTCCCATAGGCTCCACATCGCACTGGCCTCCAGCAGGTGCCATCTCTGCGTCCGTTTTATTGGTCGCTGAGGATAGCCCCTGCAGGAAGGCCCGCGCGTATGCAGCCTTTTACGGTCCCTTTCGTTGAGTTCATCCCAGGTCTTGTTACCCAACCTTCTGACTGTCAACTTGCTGTTTGCGATCCTCTTACGAGTCGAAGCTGTTGACATGGTTGACAGCCCAGATGAGCTGGCGACAGACATATTATCGTCCTCGCGAAGAAGCAGCTTCTCCATGTTGACGGCAATATTACTGCCGCCTACCTCACCGACACTTATTGATTCGTTGTCCGTTGTCGCGCATTGGAGAAGAAGGTTCTCCTCCTCCGTCATGTCCGTCGTCGTTCGTGTATTTTTAAAATTTTTTTATTTTTAGGAGTTCATTTTTGGTCCCACGAGTGTGGGGGAAGGGCGGTCATCCTGCACTCACCCCCAGTATGCAGGAAAGGGGAATTAGGTTAGAACTAGAGGTCCCCAGGTATCTTGAGCTCGCATACTAAAGACCAGGCTCCCTCCTGGCCACGCGTCCCTCGGCGTATGAAGCTCCACCTTGGATTAGGGGATTTTAAGGAGTTTCCTCTCCTTCGCCCGACTATGTTAGCCAGATCCAGACAGAACTATATCCGTGTCGGGAACTGTTACCGGCGGTCACCAACGTGGAGGTCACTTCCAAACAGCTCTCACAGTTACGGCAGTTACGTACCACCTGTTTACCAGAATGATTACGTGTTTATCCCCCTGCACAGAGCTGAATGACTAACCACCTTAGAGGGGGTTAAAAAAGAGTACTCGTGTTCCCAGTTATTCTAGATCAATTCTTAAAAAAATTTAAATCGCATTTATGCATTTTGCATATTTCTCATGTACTTAACAATTCTTCAAAAATACAGTTTTGATTGGAATTTTATACCCTACACCTCATGAGGTATGGGTATATTCACTTTGGTCTGATGTTTGTAACACCAAGAAGGAGAAGTGTCCGGTATCGAAAAGTATATATATTCTTGATCAGCGTCACCTCCTGAGTTGATTTAGCCCTATCCGTCTGTCCGTCTATCCGTCTATCCGTCTACCCGTCTGTCCGTCTGTCCGTCCTCTTTTCTTGTAAACACGATTGCAGCAGCTAGAAGAAAGCTAGGGATCCCAAATTTTGTATTTATCCTTCTTAGGCCCTTGAAGGAGTTGGTATTGAAAATGGGCGGAATCGGTAGACTGCCACGCCTACCTCCGTGTCTGACCGTCTGTCCGTCCTCTTTTCTTGTAAACACGATTGCTGGAGCTAGAAGAAAGCTAGGGATCCCAAATTTTGGATTTATCTTTTTTAGGCCCTAGAAGGAGTTGGTATTGAAAATGGGCGAAATCGGTAGACTGCCACGACTACCTCCCATATAAGTGAAAATTGTGTTTGTACCGAAATTTTAAGATTTCATCAAAACAGTATGAAATTTTGTATAGTGGGGTTTTCGGGTTCGCTGATTTCGAATTTGATGTCGGAATTTAAAAATTCAAGATGGCGGATACAATATGGCCCAGTAGGTGTAGGGTATATATAAGTCGGCTTGCCCGACTGAAACTTACTCACTTGTTAATATTAAATACACATTTGACTAGAAACAATTCAGAAATTTTATTTTTTTTTTACATTTTTTCTACTTTAACATAAGTTTTTTTGTAAAAAAAAATTGGAAATTCCTGAATTGTTACTAATCTAGCGTGATGAGTTTTCACCCGATTTCAAAAAGTTTACATATTTTTAAAAGGTATGTCTTTCCCCTATCAAATGCATATTAAATATTAAAACCAATCAAAACTGCATTTTTGAAGAATTATTACGTACATGAGAAAAATGCAAAATGCATAAATGCGATTTAAACGGTTTTAAGAATTGATCTAGAAAAACTGGGAAAGACGGGTACTCTTTTTTAACACCCTCTAACAGAATCTATCAGTCCCTATCATGTGCGTTTTTTAGTGTCGAAAGGTGTATTAGATATTTTCGTAAGCAGGTTACAGTTTGACAACCCAAAGCTTGTTAAACTGTTAGTTCTCAAACCAATCTTTGATAAAAAGCACAAATAAAAAGAAAATTGAAATTAAATGTTTAAAAAAATATTGAGAGCTATTAATAAAGCTTGTGCGACTACATCCCGTGGATTTTTGAACTCCATCTGGAGAATAAATTTCAATTCTAAACAGAAAACAGCTGTTCGTTTGAACGTAGCATTATAACCACCTCCATGTTTCCTACGATAAGCCACGTCCCGTCACCGTCCATTATACCCAGCTCATTATGCTTAGTGGTTTGGCCCTTGTGCATCGAGGTCAAAGGTCGATTCGGTCAATAATCTTGTTTTCGCGTAATCCATGTTTTTCTCACTATTTCGATCAGCTAAAATCTTTGCTTTTCGGTCCACCCTGCACACAACCGTTCAAGGACATTGTTCTTGTACCACAGCCTGTAACACCCAAATGGTGGTGTGGAATGTGGATGATAAATTACATATATCGCTGAAGTAAACGCTGTTCTTTTTCAACATTGTTTAGAACCAAACATTGAAAACCTATGGTTTTTTTGTAAAGCATTTCTTGAAATTGAAAAGGCCCTAACCGGATGGGGTGCAATCATGTATCTCAATATAGCACGAAATTGATACTTTGCACATCGTTTTTGCATCACGTACTTCAAATCTCGATCTAGAACATATCGATTCTAGAGCGGCACGACATCACTTTGTGTCGTTTTCATTTGTTTTATGAAATTTTCCGGCAAAAGATGTAAAAAATTTAAGATGTAAGTTATAAATTATATGTATTGTTGAACTTTAAAATAATAAAATAATTTATTAGGGTTCAACCAGGCAATCAAACACAAATAAAAATAATGATTAATTTTTTGATAAGCATCCTTCGCTTGCGAAAAATTCACTACAAAACCCTGAAAATGAAAAAAAATAGTGGAATAAGTTAAAAATTTTATTTGTTCAAGTACAAAGCTAAACATAAATTGTCCAAAAATAACTAGAATATGGTCATAACCGGTGGCGCAACATATGACGTCGTGGAATTTACCAATTTTGAAGAGGGTATCGCCGCTGCATCTATTGAAAGTTTACTGAAGTGTTACATGTTAAAAAGCTCGTTGAGCTTTCCTTTCCCGTGGCAGTTGATAATGAATCAACCATTTTCACGTAATTACAGTAGTTTGAGTCATCTCAAACTATTCTCTGCTGCGGGGGGGGGGGGGCTTGAGGGGCTGAAACCCCCCCGAAATTATTTCGTTTTTTACTGAGTATCAGGAAGTAATGGGATTCAAACGTTATCGTTTAAGCATTGTTGCCAGTGTATTCGTACTGAAATTCTCACAAAAAGCATCTAAAAATCCTTGTTTTTTTGTCCGTTTAAATTGCATTCATGCATTTACATATTTCTCATGTACAAAATAATTCATAAAAAAAACAGTTTTGATTGGATTTTAAATATTAAATTATAAAGGGGAAAAACATACCTTTAAAAAACATGTAAACTTCTTGCAATCGGATGTAAACTCATCACGCTAGACTAGCAACAATTCAGAAATTGCACTTTTTTTAAATTTATTCTAATTTAACTTAAGTTTTTTTGTAAAAAAAAGTTGTAAGTTTCTGAATTGTTTCTAGTCTATTGTTTCCCCGATCAAATGCATATTTGATATTAAAAATCCAATCAAAACTGTATTTTGGAAGAATTATTATGTACATGAGGAAAAGGCAAAATGCATAAATGCGATTTAAACGGTTTTAAGAATTGATCTAGAAAAACTGGGAGACACGGGTACTCTTTTTTGACCCCCTCTAACAGAATCTATCAGTCCCTGTCATGTGTGTATTTTAGTGTCGAACGGTGTAATCAGTTTACACTATTTATGATAGTCGGATTTATTCGTATTTAAGTATTTTTTTTCTTATTTAATTGCATTTGCAAAACTACACTAGTTCAATATGTATGGCTTAAAACGTAATGACACCTCCTAGTGCCATTTTTCGACATACTTACATCTGTAGATCCTAACTTTTCTTGCTTTGACCAAAGGAATCACCTCCCTCATTATTTGTACTGATGCTCGGGACACCCTGTATATCAGTGAATGTACTTTTACTGTACTGGCAATATAGATGTCTTGCTTCTTCTATTTTTCTGAAATTAAAAAAGTTAAATGCGTTTTATCGCATATACGTTACAATCAGTAGTCAAGCCTTTGAAGAACTATTCCTAAAAAGAACATAAATTGTCGTGGCGTTATAGGAAATTGGCCAAATAATTCTCTTTCGAGACCTCCTGTCCTTTCCAACGCGAAAGGGGAACAGCCCAACAAGGTGTGTGCGTGTTAAGTCACTTGTGGCATTACATGTACGCATAAAATTTCTGTTACTTTCACACAAAATATTCATACAAGAGTTGAGTCATTTGTATGGACGATGTGGAAAATGTCACAAGTTTTCCTATCCATGTGATCTTGAATCTCTTTTACACATTGTTTAATTTTTTATGATTGTGTTGGAGCTTCTATGAAACCCTTCTTGCTGTGGATTAACTTAGAAACAAAAAAACTTGATTCTTCGATTCCCTTTTTCCTTTCATACAAAAGCACTTTCCGCGATTGTAAATAAGCAAAAATTTATTATTTTTTGTGTTTTGTAAACTTAAAAGTGTAATAAAGTCATATAAAATAATATAATATCGTGAGTAAGTGAGTAAGTTTCAGTCGGGCAAGCCGACTTACTGGACCCTACAGCTACTGGACCATATTGGATCCGCCATCTTGAATTTTGAAAATGCGACATCAAATTCGAAATCAGCGACCACAAAAAGCCCTCTATACAAAATTTCATACTGTTTTGATGAAATCTTAAAATTTCGGCCGCCATATTGGTTCCGCCATCTTGAATTTTTAAATTCCGACATCAAATTCGAAATCAGCAGCCCCGAAAACCCCTCTATACAAAATTTCATACTGTTTTGATGAAATCTTAAAATTTCGGTACAAACACAATTTTCACTTATATGGGAGGTAGGCGTGGCAGTCTACCGATTTCGCCCATTTTCAATACCAACTCCTTCTAGGGCCTAAAAAAGATAAATCCAAAATTTGGGATCCCTAGCTTTCTTCTAGCTCCAGCAATCGTGTTTACAAGAAAAGAGGACGGACAGACCGTCAGACACGGAGGTAGGCGTGGCAGTCTACCGTTTCCGCCCATTTTCAATACCAACTCCTTCAAGGGCCTAAGAAGGATAAGTACAAAATTTGGGATCCCTAGCTTTCTTCTAGCTGCTGCAATCGTGTTTACAAGAAAAAGGACGGACAGACGGACAGACGGGTAGACGGATAGACGGATAGACGGATAGACGGATAGACGGATAGACGGATAGACGGATAGACAGATAGACGGATAGACGGATAGACGGATAGACGGATAGACGGATAGACGGATAGACGGATAGACGGATAGACGGATAGACGGATAGACGGATAGACGGATAGACGGATAGACGGATAGACGGATAGACGGATAGACGGATAGACGGATAGACGGACAGACGGATAGGGCTAAATCAACTCAGGAGGTGACGCTGATCAAGAATATATATACTTTTCGATACCGGACACTTCTCCTTCTTGGTGTTACAAACATCAGACCAAAGTGAATATACCCATACCTAATGAGGTGTAGGGTATAAAAAAGGATTTACAATTAATAAAATTGTTCAGTGCGTTCTCTCAGTTAGTGCGTGTGTAATTTCCTCCGATTTTGTTCTCCCGTCGCCCAGAACAAAAGGGAAACATAAAAGCAAGAACAAACAAACAATAAAAACAACAACAATTGTGTCGCGATTTTATACCGCGACAGGTCTAAGTTTTGCTTATTATTATATTAGCTATCGTAAGAAAAATTATTGTTAAGAGATCGATTCCATGTTACACAGGTCGACATGGTTTTACTTATATATTCTCATATAGTTTTTATGGCTGTGCGAACAATCGCCCAACGAACAATCGCCCAAAAACCAAAAATGAACAATCGCCCAAAAATTTTGGGCCATTCTTCATAATGAATAAAAGCCCAAAAAATTGCGAAAATCGCCCAAAAAATTATGAATTTTCGCCCAAAAGTTAAAATGAACAATCGCCCAAAATATTGGGCTTTTGTTCATAATGAATAATAACCCAAAAACAAAATGAACAATCGCCCAAAAAAAATGTTTATTTTTTTTATTAATAAGAAAACATTTCAGATATTCATATTTCAAAGAAACAAAGAATTTGGAAACTTCAGCTTTTAGAGAATTCTTAAGCTGCGGTCAGATTAGGCAATTATTTGCCCGAATACACTCAGATATTTTTAATATCAACTAAAATCGTATGTGACTGAACCAGTATTTTATTTTTCTGAATATATTTTCCCAATATTTGTGCAAATATTGGCCTAATCTGACATTAGCTTAAAGCAAAAATACGGAACTAATAAGGACTGTCCCGAATATTATGAGTACACCAAAATTTATTTTTATTTAAAAGAAACTGACGTATTTATTGGGTTTCCGTTACTAATTCTGGTAAAGGAGGTTAATAACACAATTATAGAAAAATATTTCTTTAAACTGGTTTTCCTGAAGCCATTAAATTGATTTTTTTCTTAACATCCTTCATTAAATTTTTTGCAAAGCTTTCACCACGCTTCTTGACCACTCTGTTCCAGTTGGATTTAAATTTCGACATGGAATCCGCGGGTATGTTCATATTCTTTAAATCCCTCTTTATTACGGCCCAAAATTTTTCAATTGGTCGTAGCTCTGGGCAGTTAGGTGGATTCATCTCTTTTCTCACATATTCAATGTTTTCCTTCTCGTACCAATTTACCATTGATGATGCATAATGACAAGATGCCAGGTCAGGCCAAAAGAGCGGTTTAATAGTATGTTTTCTAAGCAGCGGAAGCAATCGTTTCTGTAAGCACTCTTTACGATAAAGTTCTTGGTTCAAATTCCCGGTTGTGAAGAAAGGCGAAGAAACTTTGCCGCACTGGCAAATCGCTTGCCTCACCAGCACTTTTTTGCCGAATTTTTCACAAAAAATTGACTTTTCGGACTTGTTGACTTCTATTCCTCTCTCAACTGTGTAAAATTGTGGCCCGGGCAAAGTTTTATAGTCCATTTTTACATATGTTTCATCGTCCATCACAACGCATTGAAATTTGTTTTTCAAAATGTGACGATACAATTTACGGGCCCTTGTTTTGGAAGAGATACTCTGAATTTTACTTCTTTTAGGGCATTTTTGTTTTTTATATGTTCTTAAATTATTTCTTAGCTTAGCACGTTGGACCATGGACTTCGTGGTGTTACATTTTTTCGCGCAATCTCGAACAGATAACTCTTTTTTCTTTTTGTAAAGAGACACTACTTTTTGGTCGATTTTTGGTGTTGAGGCACCTTTTTTTCTTCCTCGCCCGGGTAAATCATTAAGAGTATGGTGCTCTGTGAACCTATTAATAGTTTTTTGAACAGCCCACACACTTATGCCTTCATCCTTGGCAATTTTTCGGTACGACATTTTTTCTTTCGCCCATTTGCAAATAATTGATTCGCGCTTTTCCGAATTAAGTCCCTTCATTGTACGCGGCGTTGAAATTTTTCGACAACTAATTTCATTTTTCAGAAGTGAAAAATCACAGCTATTCAACGGTCCAGATTGCTACGATACCGAATTTTCAACGCCGCCTACATAACTTGTACAAAGTGTACTCATAATATTCGGGACAGTCCTTATTAAACTTTTGTGATTTAAAATTCTAATTAAAATGATGCTACAACTACAACGATACAGTTGGTGTTATTTTAATTTAGTTGTTGTAATGGTGTAATCTTTGGTGTAGTAATGTTATAATGTTATTCGAAGTAGGTTGTAAAAAAGCGCCGCAGGCGAAAAATTGTAACCAAAAATCGCGCGATTTTTGGTTAAAATTTTTCAAGTTTAAAAGGATGTGTGTTTAGCTATTACAAAAAACATCTTTGTACATCTTTTTTTGGTGTGTCGTTAAAATGAAAAATTTTAACCAAAAATCGCGCGATTTTATAATACTTTTGTTGTTGTAATTTTCGTGTTGATTTATGAATGAACATTTTTGTAGTGTACCCACTCCTACTTATGTGTCAAAAGTTGGTCGCAAACGAAACAACAATCGAATGTTGTTTGTCTAATTTTTCGTTTCTTACGAACGAAAAAATTCTTTGAGTGCATAAATCAAGGAGATTCCTACGCCAGCGCTTTAAAAGGACAAAACTCAGTACCTGTATTTACGAAACCTGCTCCCGCAAGCAGTTCTCTTGAACAAACTCTGCAAGTGTTTATACAAAATATGTCTCAATTTATGTCTGGTATGCAAAATATGATGCAAGACATGATTAAAAATCAAAGTCTTTTACTACAACATCTCATGTCTAAACCATAAATAGTTTAAAAATATCATTCTGGAATGCAAACGGCCTGTGTCTTCACAAACTAGAACTTATCTACTTCTTGAAAGAGTTCAGCATAGACGTTATGCTAATCTCTGAAACTCACTTCACGGAAAAACACTTTTTCAATCTACCTGGATATAGACTCTATGACACAAAGTATCCAAGCGGAAACGCTAGAAGTGGTTCCGCTATTCTCATAAAAAGCCGAATAAAGCAATATGCTCTACAAAATTATTGCACAGAATACATTCAAGCGATAAGTATTTCTATCGATGAATACCTAAAAGGCCTAACATTAACAGCTATTTACTGCCCACCCAGACACAAAATAACTGAGCAACAATTCCAGACTATTCTCCATTCTCTTGGAAACGACTTCAACGCCACCCATACATATTGGGGCTCCCTCCTAATATCACCAAAGGAAGGGCTTCTGATGAGCACTGTCAACAGAATCGGCCTTGACGTGGTCTCCTCTGGCACTCCAACTTATTGGCCAACTGACTGTCGAAAAACTCCCGACGTCATTGACTTCGCAGTATTTAAAACTGTAAAAAGGAGCCAATTGACTATAGAATCTTCTCTAGATCTCTCATCAGACCATACGCCTACTATTATCACAATATAGTACATCCCATGCTCTGAGGTCAACACACCATATAAATTGACTAGTAAACTCACAAACTAGCTCAAATATCGGAAGCATATAAGCTCTCACATTAACCCTAATGTGTCATTAAAAACGAAAACCGAAATAAACACAGCTGTTTGTAAGTTCACACTTTTGCTTTCCCAAGCAGCTGCAGCGGCCACTCCCGTTTCAATCCCAAACAGCTCAACTCGCAGCTATACAAAATGTACTCCAAAACGTCGTGAATGGCAAAATCACAGATCGCCCAATTTGAAAAAACAGTTAAAAGATATCACCCAAAATCTACAACTTTAGCTCTCTCTGGAGAGCTGCTAAAAATATGAAAAAATCGGTACTGGCAGAACCTCTCATACGCCTGCCAAACGGAAACTGGGCCAGAAGCGGTGCCGAAAAGGGTGGAGCTTTTGCCAACCAACGCGTGTTTACCCCAAACGCGACAACTGGTGATATCTCATTACCAACATTAATCCCACACAATAACTTGCGATTAAAAAAAAACGAACTTATGGAGACAATAAACAAATGCTTGGATCCAAGGAAGCACCAGGAGCAGACTTGATAACGCCCACAATGATAAAAGAACTGCCAACAGTTACAATAACTCAATTTTTGCACATATTTAACACGATCCTTAGAACATGTCACTACCCAGATGATTGGAAACTTTCTCAAGTTACAATGATTCCCAAACCTGGAAAAAATCCCAATAATGTGACTTCATACCGGCCCATAGGTTTGCTCTCTGTGTTATCGAAACTCTTCGAAAAACTTCTAATAAAATTGATTTTACGTAAAATTACAGAAATAAATGTGATTCCTGAATACCAATTTGGCTTTCGAGAAAAGCATGGTACTATAGAGCAAGTGCACCGCATTGAAGACTCAACAAAAATCACTTTGGAAAAGAAACAGTACTGCTCCGCTGTTTTTCTCTATATCACCCAGGCCTTCGATAAAGTCTGGCACGAAGGACTTATTTACAAATTACAACCTATTCTTCGCGATAATATGCACTGCCTTCTCAAAAACTATCTGACGAATAGAAAATTTGTAGCCGGAGTACCAAAAGGCATTGTCCTCGCGCCCCTGCTCTATATTCTCTATACTGCAGATATGCCCAAAAGCTGACGACACTGCTATCCTGTGCTCTCATTCAAATCCACACATGGCAACTTTTTACGTGCAAAAAAATTTGGACACTCTAAGAAAGTCAACGAATCCAAAAGCTGCCACTTAACCTTCACTCTAAGAAGAGGGACGTGTCCTGCTCTGATAATAAACGGCTCTGATAATAAACGGCCAAGCTGTTCCCGAAAGTACCGAAACAAAGTACCTTGGAATGCATCTCGACCGCCGTCTCACATGGCGCAAGCACATCCAATCTAAAATCATTTAGATTAAGTTAAAACAATTGGAGCTAAATTGGCTAATCTCAAGGGCATCAAAGCTAAATCTCACATATAAAGTCCAAATATACAAAGTATAATAAAACCCATATGTACATATGGAATTGAACTCTCCCTCTAACGTGGAAAAACTCCACAGAGCCCAATCAAAAATCCTGCGACAAATTACCAGAGCCCCTTTGTATATAAGAAACTCAAACATCCACAGAGATTTGAATATACCCACAGTAAAGGTCGAAATTCTGAAACTTTCCTCGAAGTACAAGCAGAAGCTAATGTCTCACCCAACATGTAAACAAGAAATCTACTAAGACCTCTGAATTCCTCACGTCTTAAACGAAACTAATATATTCCTCATATATTAGTACGACAACGTCGCACTGCCAAATTCAATGAACTTTAGGCAATAGAATTAAGTAATATATGTAGAATTAGGTGAATTTTTTAAAATCATTGAAATATTATTGTTATGTCTAATTATATACATTTAGATGATCCAATAAATTTCCAAAAACCAATTGAAAACGAAAAAATAAACATTTTGAATTGAATACAGCAATACAAAAATATTTAAAATACTTGAAATATGTTTTTTTTAATTTGGCTGATTCTAGTCCGATTTGGTTGATTCTCGAAAATCATCTCAGTTTGCAGGAGAACATTTTTTTTTCTAAACTGTGCCAAACTGTAACCGCTATCTTGTGGGCACACAGACGGTCAGACTGACATGGCAAAATCGATTAAATTTTCGATACTGATCACGAATATAATCTTTTCAATACCGGACACGTCTTCTTAAATGCGCTACAAACGTTGTGTCAAAGTAATGATACCCTGCCACAGTAATGTGTGGGTGTATTCAAATGAATGCCATCGGATTTAAATAAATGTAGCTGGAACATTGATTCTTTCTGTTCTCTGACAAAAGTTAAAGTTTACAATTTGCTCAACATTTTCAATTGACAAATATTCTATGGATATGCATGCAAGCATATTGTTTATGTAGGTCCGAAAATTCACGGGCCTAAGTCTAAGTTTTCTGACTAAGGGTTAATCCAGGCCAAGATAGACCAATGTTAAAAGTTGTACAAAACTTTTGGTGTCCATTCTAAAGTAAAACACACACAAAACCATTTATCCAATTAATAAAATTTTTGTTAACGCTTAACAAAATAATTTTATTAATTAAATCTATCTTTTTTGTCAAATAAACAAATTTCGTTCAATTTGGAAAAATTTTATTCAGATCGATAAAAAATTGTTGTTACCGTTGTTGACAATAATGTTGTTAATTTTTTTATGTGTGTAGCACTAAATCTACAAAAGTTGGTCTACAAAAGCAGATAACGGTCTAGAAATAATTAATCAATTTGAAACCATGTTGCTAAAAAAAAAATATCAAAAATATTTGAATTTTTTGATATTATTTTTTTAATTGTACCATATTATACTTTATTATCTTCAGGGTGTCCCTGAATAAGAGGATAAATCTCCGCCAGTTGATTCCCCTGGTCGAGAAATGAAAAAATTTAGTTTGAACATTGCTCTTCATACGTGCTCTTTATGTGATATAATTTTTTTAATGTCGCCACATTTTTTTTTTTGTTGGATATTTCGAAAATGGAACAAATTTGTAATCTAGACTGGAATGAAAATGGACCGGAACGAAATGGGAATGGGCAAGAATAAAATGGGAATAAACCGGAAAAAAAAGTAAAAAGAGTATCGAAACAAAATTCACATTAAGTTAGGTGTCGACGCCAAGTATCAACTAACGGCTACATGAAAAGGCCCCCGAAATGTGGTGGAAATAAAAAAAAAAACACTTTGGAAACATGTTCGTTTGTAACTTTGAATCAAGTAGGCCTTGAAAAATTTGTCTTTTTAATTTTTCGTTTTGTGGCAAATTTTTTATTTCTTGAACTTTTGAATTTCGAAAGTGTTGGTTCAACGAAGAAATTTTGGATCTTGATGTAGGACTAGTGAGGAATTTTAGTTATATTTTGATAGCAGTTAACTGCCAGCTTCCAATGGACCCAACCCAATTTCAAAAATGTTCACTAAAAACCGACAATATATTTACTATATCCTTGGTACAAAATGCCCCCAGTGGTCCATAAAACTCTTATTCATGAAGCTGAAATTATTTTGAATTCATTGGCTGTAGGTGTTTTAGGTGAAGATGCTGCAGAAAGTCGTAACAAATACTACAAGAGCGACAGATTGCATCATGCTCGTAAAAGTAGTCGCACTGATAATTTAAGAGATGTTTTCCACCGCAGGTTACAAACTTCAGATATTAAAATTTCGACTGTAAGTGGACAGAATTGTAG